>JAAIXJ010000099.1:485404-627088 GCA_013403705.1 Heliconius hermathena
TCTGGGACCCCCCCTGATTTCCAGCATAAATTGCACAAAAACCAGAACAAGTCCAAGATGCGTGGCTCACCATATTTGATCATCTCGGCAGTAACTCCATCTGCTCCCGCTGACTTATCACATTTCAGACTTCGTATTGCACTCTCAACTTCTTTTACACTGATTTCGCCATCAGCTACATCAAGACTCAGCGTTTCACTGTTACTTGAGACTGAGGCGTCATCACATTCATACATCTCCTTGTAAAATTCCGCCCATCGCTGCAAAAACGCTGCAAAATATATGTTCTTAAATAATAAGCCTATAAGATATTTTTCGTAGCAAATTATTATATATTTCTTTTATAGTATATTTGATAAATATTATTACTAAAGTGATTTATTATTAAACTGTTTATTATAATTAAAAATTGTTTTATTGAGTAAATATAATTTAATTTCCTACTTCCCTAAAAATACCTCCCTAACTTAACTTTAAAAATAAGAAGAGGCTTGAAAAATTACTAATTTTGGTACAAAAAAATTAAAATATCGAAAATATCGAAAAAACCGGGATCCCGGGATTTTTCTGAAGTCGATATCGAAAATCCCGGTTTTGCTTGAATGGTGCGATATTGCGACCCCTAGTAATTACGGAATAAACGTTTTATAAGTCCTATGTTAAAATAAAGCTTAACGAGGCCCATTCTCGACCGCTGTGCCAATATGGGCAAATAGAAAATAATGGCTATGGATTATTAGTTACATCATTTTTTATTCAATATAGATTACTTAAACTTTTTTATTTAAACTATTAGAAAAATAATTATATATTGCATATTATTTAAGTGCTCAATTTTATTTAATCTATTTATTTGATAAATAGAGCAAAAAAAAATGAGCACTTAATTTAAATCTGTTATTTCTTTTCAGTGGACATGAACCTAAAGAGTATGGAAATGACAATGGCAACATTCCTCCAAACAGATCTGAAAGATAAATTAATATTGAACGTGAAAATACCGCCTTTATCTAGCAACCACCTCATAAGAAGCTACAAGGTAAGAAATATTTTTTTTCAAATTCACACTGTATCCCGCTGCCCTCTAGATATGAAACATATTTTAATAAATAAATATATAAAACTTGAAGAAAACAATATGTTTAACTTTATTCACGTACATTGTATCATAAACGACAGTACATAGCTTAAAAAAATTAAAAAATACAGTTTTCTAAAACAAGTATTACAGAATGTCTCCGGGCTATTAATTATATGAGCTTAAATTCGAGTCGCTTCATCAACAGACTACCTCAATGATACCATATTATTGTATGTTTTATTATGACGCGATTAACCTCCTGAGGCCTTGGAGAAAAAATGTCTTAAAATTTTATGTAATCTATCTATAATAAATTGATTAAATACGCATTTAAATAACTGGAGTTGGTTGGAAAATGGATTTTTTCTTTATGTTTTAAATATAAGACATCAGTTCCCAATGCGAATACTATTTTGTGGCATATAAAAATAAGACAATGAATATGTAAGTAAAGTATTCTAAAATTAATAAGGTTTTAGTAAAATATCTTACTAGAACTGTATTTAGCTGTTTATATTAATGTTTTAAACTACCTATAAAGAAATTAATTAAATAAATCACAGTAAGCTGATGATAAGCTTATTTTTCTAACATTAACGTTTTTTAGTACTGTACAAATATATTTTGTATTGGACAAAATATGTTGTTAAGATATTTTTGTACTTCGCTTTTCCTCACCTATTTTGTTTTTCAGAGTAATCAATTAAGTTTTTAACTTTATTACGTGAAATTTCAGCAGGAATGGGCGAATTAAAGATAAGCTAATCATTTAAAATTCTACTCAACTCATTATTCGAGTATTATTTATGTTTCTAAACCGTAATTTTAGGCAAAAAATTTTAGACAACTTTTTGCACCCCATAATTTACAGTAAGAAGACATACAAAAACCTATTCCAAAAAAGATTTTAACTCTTCGCAAGTCAATCTTAAATCATTTCCATTTCTTAAAAAGATATACTGTTTCTTTGCATCACCTATTTGTCACATAATGTCATAATTTACTTAATATTAAAAATAGTCCTCATCTCTCACCCTATCTTTGATTTAATTAAGTTATATCTTAGCTGAAATTTCGAAAAACGGCCGCTTGAATTGCTGCCTACTGGTGCTCGAAATAGCTATTATTTCATCTACCTCAAGTTCTAACACAGCCGCTGGATCACATTCCACGAACTTTAAATCTCCATCTCGATCTACGACCCCCCCTATATCATCCTGATAACATGAACGAACCCAAAGATATTGAAAAATCTGGAATACTTTCTGTTTCCATTTGGTGACTGTTTGAGGAATCAGAATTATATTTTAAGGGTCATCTTTATCAATGAAAGCAAATTTCGGCTTCTAATATTTCAGTTATTTCTCGTTTAGAAGAAGCTGCATGCGAAATATGTAGTCTATCGAACCACAGTAACAGTTTGTTCATTACATAGCGGTGTCAGTTTTATGTCTTCTATAAATAACGCAAAGAGGTTATAAGGGGGTCAAATTTAGTTTCTTGGATTTTATTACAATTGTATACGAAGATACAAGTGGAGTATAAAAACGCAACTCATTTCTACAGCAATTTAGTATGTTTTAAGCCTGATTTGATTCAAAACTACCCAGATTTTTCTGAAAAATATGAATACTGTTCAAGGTTTATAAGAATATTTCTTCCAGATAATGCCTCGAGCCCAAAACGCACATGCGATAGTAAACGCCGGCTTCCACTTCCAAATAAGTCCGAAGAATACAATTATATCTTCCAACATAGTATACGGCTCTATAAATCCTAATTTCAACCGCGCTAGAGATATAGAGAAGATGATGAAAGGCCTGCAGTTATTTAGTAATGGGACTCTCCGAAAAGCGCTAATGATGTTACAGGAAATTTTAGAGCCGACGGACTCTCCACCCGAACCTGGGCCTTTTTGTAAGCAGAGCATCGCTTTGGGTCTATTTTATAAGGTATCTTGTAATATTTAATGTTTTAGCTTCACGCTGTATCCCGCATATACATCGGGGTGGGAAACTTGTTGTTAAGACAATCCGTCTCCCACAAATCGCCTAGTTTTCGTGATATTGTGTTGAACGGCGGAGCCTAATAATTCTTACCAGATTGAGGAAATGAAAATAGTTTATTTGGGAACTGTACCCACAACAGTCTTGTTTACAATTAGCAATTATTTCTTTTTGTAATGTGTAAATGATTTTGTTTTGATAATGTTTTTTTAGATAATCCCATGATAATAAATTAATTTGGGGACGTCGTTGCGAAAGGCCACAAGTGTGCAAATATTTGACGGGTGTGGATATATTTCACACGGAAAAATGAAATATTTAATATTTTCACTATCCTCTGGTAACGAAACAAAGTNGGTCTGGCGCTTGCGCCAGACCCAACGAATCCATACTACTCACGCAATGCCGTAGAAAGTAGAGACCAGAATTGCTAAACGGAGTCGCATAACACTAGGTTCCCAGGTGCCTCCTGCACTCCTGTTGTGTGTGGGTCACACGTTAAGTTATATAAACGTAAAACGTTTTTTTTTTTCACTGAATGAATTATTGACATCTGAATCTTCATTATTTTTTTTTTTTTAAATTATATTAATCATATTACTATTGATATACATGATTATTACTTATCACAAGAAATTAATTTCTATAATAAATATGTTATTCTTTTCACACCAGGCAATATTATCCCTCGCACCGGATGTGAACCCGTTATATAAGTCCGGTGGCGATACGTTACTGCGTCCTGTCTCACGCGGGACCCAAACTTACGATACTGATAAGAGCGTGTGGCCACTTAACCAGCCTGTACCTAAATTAGAGGCTTTAGCTCAGGTAATTAACATTTCTGTTTTTTTTTTAGTTCATATTTTATTTAGGGTGTCTATGGTGGAATACTTGTCCGCAGCGACCCCTGTCAGCCCTTTTGAGGGCTACAAGGTTCCATCTGACATGTATAAAGCAACGGACACCACGATCGATCGAGTGGCAACGAATGCGGCGTTGGGGATGCAGCAAAAACTATGCATAAATTATCATATCTTTTGATTGCGTTGTCTTAGAAGCTAGATATTTTGAGCAGCAAGGGACTATAGACTTGAATCATTGCTATTAATTTTAGCTTGATATCTCCACGCGATCTCGATATAAGTTTTCTTGACAGACGGATAGACGGACAAATAAATGATCCCATAAGGGTTTCGTTTTTACGTTTTGATGCAAAGTCTCAAACATTTTTTTTTATTTATTTATTTTATTTATTTATTCATATAAACTAAAACTAAACATTATTAGTAAACATATGTTTTCGCTAATATAAACTTATTTTGTTTCACGCAGGCGACGTAGTCGTATAGTCTTACTATTTGCTGAAAGTTTTGAGACGTTGAGACTTAAGAGTGTATATTCCCTCTGCCTACCCTGCTGGGTGCGGGATACAGCGTGAAGCTGATAATATTTGAACGTGTTACAGTGTGCAGGTGAGGTGTCGTACGCGTGTGACGTGTCAGGAGGGGCTCGTGGAGTACACGTCGCGTTCGTGCTATCTACTATATGTAAAGGAGATATTGTTAAATTCGACGCAGAACAAGCTTTGGTAAGTATTCTTTTCTTGTTTAAGTGCGTGTTTAACGCAAGTACCGTTGTGTTGTTGTTTCCCACTCGAGGAAATTAAATATTAAATATTATGATTTCTTCGCTCTAGTGTATCTCTGTCTCAGTGGCTCAAGAATTCAGCAGAAAGTGGTAAACCGAAGTGTCCTAATGGGAACGGGTTGCCCCAACACTAGGTTCCCAGATTCTCTCTGCCTTAACTACGTTATGTGCGGGATACAACGTGAAGCTAAAAAAGTGAATACTGCTTTTTCTTACAATATTATGCACTTGATATGTGTGTCGAAATTCAAGGTTGCGCTTTGTATTATTTCTAGAGTAGAAATGGAAATCGAACCCACAACTGACGTGTTTACAGACATTATCCGCCGAGTTTTAGAGGCATTGCGTGTTGAGTGGAGGAACTCAACGCCGCGCTTTGCGTCGATACCAGAACGAAGAAATGAAAATACAAATATTTGATTTCCTCGAGTGGTCATCGAACCCACATCCAGTCGATTTTACAATCACACTTCGTGCCCCTGCGCCACGACTGGCCTCAAATTTAAATTAATTAACTAAATCTCATGTAAATCTTACTATTCCAGAAACTTTCAGGCGTAGTGGCATTTTTCACAGCCAAAGACATACCTGGTAGTAACAACTTCACTCCCAAAGATATTCCATGGCAGACTGATGAAGAAGAAATTCTAGCTAGCAAAAGAGTTTCTTATTATGGACAGCCAATTGCTCTTGTAGCAGCAGTAACCAGAAAACTTGCTTTGAAAGCTGCCCAAATGGTTAAAGTTATATATAAAAGAGATAAGGCGAAACCAGTTATGAGTGTGAAAGAGGCCTTGGTTAGTCCAGATAAAGAGAAGAGAGTGAGTTTATTTTATTTCAATCTATCGATATTTAGGTATCTATAATATTAGTATTGCACTTAGATGTTTCTTTTTTGCTAGTGTAATTGTTTCGTAAGCTTCACCGCTAAGCTGCTTCTACGAAATGTAAAGAAATTTTTACATTTCGTAGAATTAAAATCTGGTTGCAGAAGTTATCCTACGTATATGGAGAATCTTCTTTGTAGCTTAGTTACATTCATTACACCTACATACATACGCGCGCAAACATTCACAATAAAAACATACACACACACACTTCCACACATACACACTCACCCATTTAACACGTGGCAATAATAAATATTATAATTGTTTTTCTTCTTTTTCAATAATTAATTTAAACCTTTTGTTATATCGCTTCATTTTTGCTTATATTATCATAAATACATAATACGTATTTGATGAGTATTTTCACGTTTGTCACCGAAATATATATAATAAATATATATAGTGTCTTAAGTGACAAAGATGCAGACACAGTTTACACTAGTACTGCCTACTGGCTCTCGCTCACCTCTACTAAATTGTTGTTTTGTTTTTCCATATTTCAACTAAATTACAGAGTATATGTAACATTTAATTATTAATATGTGAATTAATTGTTGTATTTAACGTAAATATTAAACCGTAAGTTATATACTTACTTATTAATTACTTACGTTTATGTCAAAATTCAAATTGGCTTCACTTATAGTATAAAGCCGTCTAAGCTCTGTTCTGTTATAATTTGTAAAAAAATTTAATATTTTTGTTTTGTGTAATTATGAATTTTTGTATTGCTTATTTCTACATTCAGATACGCCAAGATGTATCGATAAAGGCGACAGACAGGGGAACTGACATCTACCACACAATCAAGGGCACATACTATATCCCGGAACAGTACCACTTCACTATGGAGACGCAGAGCTGTTCAGTATCCCCGGGGGGTGTTGGGGGTGCTAGTGGTATGGGAGGTGTTAGAGTGAGAGCTGCTACACAGTGGATGGATTTGGTGCAAGTTGCCATTGCCAAGACACTTAATTTACCTGTAAATTGGTAAGTATCGCAAAATAAAAAATAAACAGATGTATTGAATTTTTATTTGACGTGTCACGTCACATTCTTGCTAGACTTGACATTGTGTATCTCTTCATCGCGGATTCGGTCAATTATTCAAATTTATATAATATAATATTTTTAGTTGCTTCGCATCATTAGAATGTCATAGTTATTTGAATTAAGTTCAAAAGCTTTATTCAATTAGGCCATTACAAACACTTTTGCTACAGGATGTAGTAATCCTTTGGACTATGTCACGATACGATGGCTGTGGATTAGATACGATGGTTGTGAATTATATTCCCACTATTTCCGAGATTGTGGAAATAAATTATGTACATTGCCTCGCTCTGGTAACAAGAACAAGTGCGGCGTTCACAAACGCAATGTCTGGAAAATTCGGCGAAAAGTGGAAAACGATGTGACACGACATTACATTTCCTATGCCTACACTGCTATCTGCGAAATACAACCTGAGAAAAAAAATAAAAAAGCTATTTTTTAATTTCCAGTGTAGAAGTAGAAGTGGACCGTGTAGGTGGTGCATATGGCGGTAAAGCTTCACGCTCTTCGCAAGTGGCGTGCGCGTGCGCACTGGTAGCGCACAAGTTACAACGACACGCGTCTTTGGTTATGCCCTTGACTGACAATATGAATGCTATTGGGAAACGACAAGCCTGTTTTATGGAATATGAGGTAATATAATTCTGTATAATTACGCCTTTAACATTGAAATTGAGAGATCTCTTAGAGATTTCAATGTTAAGACACTTGCGTTCCCTACTTTCCTCTGAATTTTTATTTACTAAGTATTTAGTAAATAATATTTACTTCTAAAAATTCTTTCGTATACCCAGTAAATAACTAATATATAAGTTCCACTTTCGGTTCGGCGTCTCCCTGGTTTGCATTAGTGTTGCGTCCATCTGTTCCAATAGGTTTTATTGATATATCTTTGCGTATATTGCTTTATAATTGTCTAAAATATTAAGTCATGTGTTTGTAATTACAAGATACACTTATTGATCAATATTCAATTTCTATATAGACTGACGCCCATAGGAACCCCCACCTGCACCGACTATTATACGGCGTCTCCGTATATTTCTACTTTAACGTGAAATCCCTGTCCTTGCCATAGGTACATACTTTGTTGCGTATAACGTGTTTCATTACATTTAACAATAACATTTGAATGTACCTGACGCTTGTTTATTTTAGAATTTTAGCTTTGTAATATAATATTCGTTCATTTCTCAAACTTAAGTTGCCGTCGTGGCGCAGGAGTAAACAAACGTGCGAGGGTAAATCTGATCCCCCTCAAATGAATTCCTTGAAATAGGTACAGTAAAAAGAAGCTTCTATGACTTACGACGCAATGAAAAATATGACTTTGAGAACTTGTAAGCCAAGGGAACAATTAGAAAATTGGTAAGTGGGAATTGAATTCACAACCTTCGCATTACAGTCACACGCTTGTGCCCCTGTGCCATAACATCGCCACGACAGCGCAGGGGCGTAAGGACCTAACAATTTTCTTATAAATATTTTAAACATTTTTAAAGAGTTATTCCACACTTAGGAAAGAAAAATACTTATTTAGAAAACGTATAAAAATTTGAACCCGCGCCTCCTGGAAACCGACCAGGCGCTCTGACCACTAAGCCATACGTTCTCGCCAAGCTACGTCGAAATTTTTATACGCTTGTTACAACTTATTATGTTGTTAGTATCTCTGTAGGGAGATTTTTACAAATTTCCGCAACCCAAAGATAATTACTAAGAATTATCGTTTGGCAAGAGAGAATACTATTTTTTAAATATTTTTAACCATTTTTAAAGTGTTATTCCACACTTAGGAAAGAAAAATACTTATTTAGAAAACGTATAAAAATTTNCTACCAGAGAGACGGGAGAAAGTGGTCTCTAATGATGGACAATACTTTGAGTAATGTCATTGTAAGCATTATATTTTAAATTAATTTTTTTTAAACAAAAAAATATATATGGATAACTTATTCAAGGACCGATATATGGATAACTTATTCAAGGACCGATCTTTGCGTATATTGCTTTATAATTGTCTAGAATATTAAGTCATGTGTTTGTAATTACAAGATACACTTATTGATCAATATTCAATTTCTATATAGACTGACGCCCATAGGAACCCCCACCGGCACCGACTATTATACGGCGTCTCCGTATATTTCTACTTTAACGTGAAATCCCCGTCCGTGTTTCATTACATTTAAGAATAACATTTGAATGTACTTAACGCTTGTTTATTTTAGAATTTTAGCTTTGTAATATAATGTTCGTTCATTTCTCAAACTTAAGTTGCCGTCGTGGCGCAGGAGTACAAACGTGCGAGGGTAAATCTGATCCCCCTCAAATGAATTCCTTGAAATAAGTACAGTAAAAATAAGCTTCTTTGACTTACAACGCAATGAAAAATATGAGTTTGAGAACTTGTAAGCCAAGGGAACAATTAGAAAATTGGTAAGTGGGAATTGAATCCACAACCGTCACATTACAGTCACACGCTTGTGCCCCTGTGCCATAACAGCGCCACGACAGCGCAGGGGCGTAAGGGCCTAACAATTTTTTAATAAATATTTGTTGATTTAATATGTCATATCATATTTTTTAAAATCAGCTTGTTTTTTTATACATATTAATATAGTCAAAAAGTAATAATTGACGATGTATTAAAAGTTTACTTTAATTTTTGCAAAGTAAAAATAAGGATACTCAAGATATAAATGTATGAACGTAATTTTTATTTGGCTATATTAATTTCATCTAAATAATAACACCTTATCATAAATCTAAGTAATTGTATAAAATGTTACTTTTGTGCCCAGTCTCTCTTATAAAAATTGTTTTGAAGTATGCTTTCTCCTATAGTCATAACTATAGTTAGAGGCCGTCGTGGTGCATTGGTACAGCCCACTCCCAAATAGGGCGAAGTTATTAAACATTTTAATTTTCCTCCTTCTGGTGACAAGACGCGGCGTTGAGTTCTGCCACTCAACACGCTAGGTCTTAAAAGATTGCCGGAAAATAGGAGACGGCAAAAAAAAACGAGTATCAAATTCACGCTGTATCCCACACCGCACATCGTAGGGTAAGTAGAGGGAACCTAGTATTGAAATGCTCCGTTCCCCATATTCCGATTGGAGGTCATCAACGCCGCGCTTCCTCGACACCAGAGCGAAGAAATGAAAATACAAATTTAAATAAATAAATGAAATATTTATTGTCGAAGCGGAGCGAAAAGTAGGAAAAGTAATGTCTTAGCACTCTCCACGTACCCTGCTATGCGGGAAAAGCATTTAAAGTTTTTTTTAAATTTCAATATTGATAGATCATAATAATTATTTTAAAACAATGAAAAGGTGTAGCTGTAACGCGACAGTTATTATTCAAATTTATAATGGTGTTCTAGTGGATGAAGACGCAACCGCATCGATAGTTAATACATAAAGTTAATCGCTAGTTTTAATTATTTCACAAAACACTTTAAAATAAAAAAAATCAGCTTCACGCTGTATTCCGCACACAACAGAGTAGGTAGAGGCAACCTAGTGTTAATACAATCCGTTCCCCTTTTACCGCCGTTGAGTGGCGGAACTCAACGCCGCGTTTTGCCTCAACACTAGAGCGAAGAAATGAAAATATAAATTAAAATGTTAATTATAAATATTTGTAATAGCTTACCGTTAGCAATTAACACATACTAATTTTAATAATAAAAACACAAAGTGCAATTAAAAATTAAAGTACAATTAAAAAAAATGTTTGTCAATTTACAAATTGATTAAGCAAATAATTGATTAATCTCTGAGACTTGTGTAGAACATTCCGTGATATTGACGGACGGTGAAAACTACGTAGAATATTTATGTTGGTGGCGACTGTATATAAATTAAAAGTAAAATCAATGTTAGATGTACTAGTAATGCTTTAACTGACCGATCTATACACAAGATCATAGTGACGTCGCAGGAAGTAGAGCCGAAATCTAAACAGTCTAATAAACATTCCCGAGCAACGGTCGCAGATATATAAATTCTCATAGCTTAGTTATGTTTTATTTTCACGCTGTATCCCGCACACAGCAGGCAGGCAGAGGGAACCTAGTGTTAAGACACTCAGTTCCCCACTTTCTGCCGAATTCTGGAGGCATTGCGTGTTGAGTGGCAAAACTCAACGCCGCGCTTAACCTCGACACCAGAGCGAAGAAATGGAAATATAAATTTAAGTAAATATTTCATCGCCTCAAGTGGGGATCAAACCCACAACCAGTCGGTTTTACAGTCACACCTCGTGCCGCTGCGTCACGACCAGCCTCGTAGTTATATAATGAAGTCCTAATTTATTTTTTATTAATAATTTCTTATGATACTTAAGACCAAGATAAATGCTTTGGTAATGTCTACCGATCTTGCGTCCATATACAGGACGCCATAAGCAGGTTGACGCCACTGTAAATGCATTTAATACCATATTGGACGTCCAATCAGTTTTAGGATGTATATATATCTTATATCGAATAAAAATATGTTTCCATTACTTCCTTTACATCCCGACCTTCTATTATGTTTAATAAAATTGTACCCGTTGTCAACAGCTAGGTGTAAATGAAGGAGGTGAGATACAATATGCAGACGTGTCATATTACTGCGATTGTGGCATCTCGTACAGCGATACATCTGCTGGTGACATTGTCAGTACAATATTACTGTACTATGACGCTGCCCGGTGGAGTGTCACTGGGTACAGTGTGCTCACTGACAAGGCCAGCAATACTTGGTGTAGAGCGCCTGGTAAGAATATATTTATAATTGATGCTACTTTTATCAACATTTAACTTCCTAGTAATGTCCTCATACGTACAAATTTTACCAATCTTTACGTTAACATAATCTTTTCTACTTCTATCCCTGCTAATCTGTCCAGTATTCATAATTATTTTTTTACAATATTTTAGAATATTTTTATCTTATAATAATTTTTTTACTAACAAAGGCAAAATCATATCGTTATATCCAATCCAAACCTTCCACTCACACCATATAGTGACTCTCGTCACGAATCCTGCGGATGAAGACTGCGAGAGTACTTTCTGATTCGTAGTCTGGATTATCTCAACTGCCCATTATAACGACTATTAATTAGAGTTCAATTGATGCTCTCGTTTCACCGCCTTGTACCTTTTGACGAGAGTCTCGTGGAAACTGTGGGCCAGGCTTTAATAAATAAACTTTAATTAATAAAAAAAAACTAATTTTCAGCTACAACAGAAGCTACAGCATTCGCTGAACACATAATCAGACGTATATCACATATGACACAAAAAGATCCACACGACATACGCAAACTAAATATGGACAAAAGCCACGCTACTTTAATGGAAATGGTGGAAACATTCAAAATGGATACAGAATACGAAGAGAGGCTAAACCAGATAAAAAAATTTAATAGAAACAATGCTTGGAAGAAAAAAGCTTTAGAATTAACAGTAATGTGTTTCCCCATGTCGTACTTTGGGAACTTCCCAGTTACAGTGTCAATTTACCATGGTGACGGTACAGTAATTATTTCCCATGGTGGTATAGAAATGGGGCAGGGTATCAATACTAAAGTAGCCCAAGTTTGTGCGTATATCCTGAAAATCCCATTGGATATGGTTAAAGTTAAAGGGGCCGACACTTTTGTGTCCCCAAATTCTATGGTGTCTTCTAGTAGTATCACAAGCGATTGCGTTGCTTTTGCTACTGTTAAAGCTTGCAATGAGCTTTTACATAGAATGGAGGAAGTTAAAAAGGATATGGACGAACCTACTTGGTTGGATGTTGTTAAGAAGGCGTTTGATGCTGGTGAGTTATTTTTCTTTTGTTTTCACTATTTCGAAGTCTTGAATGTGTATAAAGTCATCTTGATAGCTGTTTTCAATCGGGATGTACTGGCACTAGACCAACGAATCCTAATTAGTATATTAATAAAGAACAACAAAACAGTCGTCTAGCTGTAAACACAACGGCTGATATGGTTATGGTTCGATTCTCATACGGGGTAAAAAAACATTTTCATTTTTGTTCTAGTAAAAATTAAAAAGCGCGCGGCGTTGAATTTCTTCACTCAACGCAATATCTCGAAAATTGGCCGTTGCTTGGAGTATGATAATAAAGTATCTTAGCACGAGGTACATTCTGCTTAAACTTGCTATGCAGAAAAAGCGTGAAGCTCGTTTTTCACCTCTTATATTTTTTATTTCGTATGATAGCTCTCTAAATACAAGAACTTAAAAACATTTCAGGCATAAACCTCCAGGCAAACTCCACAACATCAGATAAAGACAAGTTGATGAGCTATACAGTGTACGGCGCGTGCTCTATAGAGGTGACTCTGGACGTACTCACTGGGGAGTACGTTCTCGAGCGGGTTGACTTACTAGAAGATACCGGGAGAAGTCTTAATCCTGATCTGGATGTTGGACAGGTAATTAATTGTTTCCGGAGCTTTTACCTGCGACATGATCAAATACATAGGATAACATATATCTGATATAGAGATAAATAATTAAGAGTTGTGACAGCGTCAAAATTTAAACAATTTACTTGAATTGGTGAAAGGCTATACATGCATTACATGCTGTAAATCCAATCAATGAAACCCACTGTCCTGCGTCATACACAGCTCTTTGTTACCATTTGAACACGCGAGTAAAGCTGGTCTATCCAAATAATACGTGGGAACAGGATGTTTCTTTAACGTACTAAGGTCTTAAGTATAATAGCATAAAAGCGGCGAAACTCTTTTTTTCGCATATCAGAATAAACAGAGGCGGAACTAAACGCACGACGTTAAGTTCCGTCTCAATTTAAAAAAGTTTATCTAACTAAATGAGAATAATTTCAAATATAACTACTTTCACGTTTGGAGACCGACACCACATCCATCGTTTACGGTCACTGCGCCACGACTGCCTCTACTATAAATCTTATAATAAAATATCATATTTCAGATCGAGGGTGCCTTCACCATGGGCGTTGGTCTCTGGACAACAGAGCACCTTATTTATAATAGCAGTGGGAAGTTACTAACGGACCGCACGTGGACGTACAAGCCGCTGGGTGCTTGTGATGTCGCGAGAGACTTCAGAGTTAATTTTAGGAGGAATTCTGTTAATCAGTATGGCGTTTTGAGATCTAAAGGTAAAAAAAATATTTTAAAAAACCAAAACCCCGACTGCATAAAACTAAAAAGAATAAAACAAGCCCAATAGTTTACTTTTTAGTTTTTTTTTATTTGTCACTTTTTTGTTAGGATTCATTAGGATTATGAAACGAAAAATTCATAATGATAATCATGATATACCTTTTTGAAATCCTTGAATTTGATTATGTTAATCACAATCACAACACTTGAGCTACAAATCTAAAGATACCTCAATTATGTAAATCCGTTCAGCGATTCTGGAGATATGAGGTAATATTACATACATACAAGATACGCGCGAGAAACATAACCCTCCCTTAACAGTTGGGAAAAAAATATTTTTGTTTTGAAAATTGTTTGTTTTTATAATATAGATGGTAAGTCTAATTATATATTGGCATAAGAATATAGGGTACAGTTTGAATATATTGTTACTACTACTAATGTAAAAGTTTGTGATGTTTGTTTCCCGTTCAAAAACTACTGAACCGATTTTGATGAAACTTTACAGTAATGTAGTTAGCTTATACGTCAGAATAACAAATATCCTACAGTTTATGTAAAGATTTTGTATAATGTAGCTAAAATATATAAATAACTTTAAAGTTGTTTTTTATTTTGTTTTTGTTGTTTCCTCTCGTCGTGGAGATGTTTACAGTTAAATAAATTTTAATTTTCCGTTTTGATGCGCAAATGACGTAATTGCATTTTGTTTGTATAATACAAGTTAAATACGTCCATGTATGTGGAGACTGGAGATTATAAATAGAATTATTAGATTGCGTCTCCTGCGATATATAAAAACGTACAAATGCAACGAAAGCAACGTACGAAACGTACCTAATGCACAGTTTGGCGGTGAGTTGTGCAACTACTGCTACTTCTCTAAATATTGAAATGTCGAGAATCTTCATCAAGCCAGTCACTCCGCAGTGGCACAGAGGCGACTGTAAGCGCGGCCGTGAGTTAGATACCCACTCGGGGAATGAAATATTCAATATTTTCATTTCGTCTCTAGAGCTAGCTTTAGTAAGGAAGCAAAGCGCGGCGTTTTTTTTTTCACCACTGAACACGCAATGCCTCAAGAATTCGGCGGAAATTGGGAAAAGGAATTATCTTATTGGGAAAGGAGTGACTTAACACTAGGCCCCCAGGTACCCTCAGATATATACGGGATACAACGTTAAAAAAGAATGTTCATGCATTCATAGGTTTTCTCTGCTGACCCGAATATATGAAAAAATATTTCAATACGAAACTAGGATACATAAAGCGAGAGAAAATAATAAGCGTGATATTAGATGATAGTTCATAATATTTATATATTTTAAACATTCCTTACAGCTACAGGAGAACCAGCCCTCGTATTGGCGGTGTGCGTTACACACGCGTTACACGACGCCGTGCTCGCTGCGCGGACCCATTATGGACATGATGACAAGGAGTGGTTGCATATAGGTATATACTATTTATTCATTTAATTTTCTCGAATTGGAATCAAACCCGCAACCTTGTTGTAAAAAGTTGCTGTACGGCNAAAAAATAAAACCATATACCTTGAATTGGATCCCTGCGATCCTTACGCGTTTATTTAAAAATGCATAAAATTTTACTCAAAATCAAACACTCCTCGTAACTCAACAACTGGTTCTCATATATCAGCGGTGACAAGTGACACGTGGGCAGATTAGTGCTGCCACTACTCAAAAAAAATTTACCAAAATTTCTTTTTAAAAATAAATATGTAAAATATGTGTAAAATATGTGTTAACAGAGCTACTGTTAACACATATTTTCAAAGGTGCCCCTGTTCTAAGCTACCCCCCTCTCCCCTACTTATTAAGAAAATAAAAAAAAATGAACGTAGCGGGATTTGAACCCGCGCCTCTTTGAAAACCGTCCGAACTCTCTGACCAACTAAGCCATTCGTTCTTGTCTCATCGAACTACGTCGAAATTCTTGTTGTTAGCATTTCTGTAGGGAGATTTTTACAAATTTCCGCTACGTAAAGATAATTACTTGGAATTATCGTTTAGCAAGAGAGAATATTATTTATTAAATATTTTTAAGATGTTATCCACGCTTAAGAAAGAAAATTACTTATTAAGAAAACATATAAAAAATACATGTATTTTTAATAAGTTCTAACAACATAAATAAATTGTAACAAGCATATAAAAATTTCGACGTAGCTTGAGTAGAACGTATGGGTTAGTTGGTCAGAGCGCTTGGACGGTTTCCATAGGGCCGCGGGTTCAAATACCGCTACGTTCAAATTTCTTAATAAGTATTTAATCTAAGTGTGGAATAACACTTTAAAAATGTTAAAAATCAAATAATATGTACCTATTTAAATAACTGTAATCTTATTTTTAAGTCAATATAAATATACGTTAATATTAATTTTCTTTTATTTGTCTCAATACTCTTTTTCCTACGTTTCAATATTATTCACGAGGCCAGTCGTGGCGCAGGTGTACATACGTGCGACTATAGAAGAAAAAAGGTTGTGAGTTTTGATTCACAATGAAATATTGATTATTTTCTTTTAACGAGGCAAAAGTGCGGCGTAGAATTCCGCCATTAAACGCGCAATGCCCTGAGAATTCGCCGAAAAATGGGAAACCGAAATCTTAATGGAAAGGTGGTTTCTTAACACTATACTATTATATATTATACCCTGGTTCCCTCTGTCTAACCTGCTATAAACAGAATACAGCTTGAATAAAATTTCAAAAAACAACTACAAGTTAAGCAGAAAACAACTTACAGTGATTGAAAAAAAAACTAATTAAACTTATATGAACTACTGAGTAGGCAAATTATAGTTATTTAGTTATTAAAGGAGCAATCGTAATATATAATTGAATTCGAACCTAATACAGTTCTAGCATATGTTTATACTAGAAACACTTTAATCACTATGATCTCCTTGACATAGTGAAGAACAGAGTGACTAAAGTCTACTTCCACCAATTACTCTGTGGATTACCGATATTAAATAAAGTATGTCAATAAAAAGTAAAAATAAGTAAGTTTATTATTCAACCATTATTTTATAAGAAATAAAACACAATATATATTTATAATTATATTTAACAAATTCATCATTTTGTTTTAACACAATTTATGTACAGAAATAATGCCATTCCCACATTTGATTAAAAACAACCAGAGTTTTATTTTTAAATAATATAAATTTTATCGTAATAATAATTATTATAATTCTTACAAAAACGACAATAGACATTGATGATTTAGTTGATGATGATGACGTTGAGGGTGATATTGTTGACAATATTTGTTATTTANACTTAACACTAGGCCCCCAGGTACCCTCAGATATATACGGGATACAACGTTAAAAAAGAATGTTCATGCATTCATAGGTTTTCTCTGCTGACCCGAATATATGAAAAAATATTTCAATACGAAACTAGGATACATAAAGCGAGAGAAAATAATAAGCGTGATATTAGATGATAGTTCATAATATTTATATATTTTAAACATTCCTTACAGCTACAGGAGAACCAGCCCTCGTATTGGCGGTGTGCGTTACACACGCGTTACACGACGCCGTGCTCGCTGCGCGGACCCATTATGGACATGATGACAAGGAGTGGTTGCATATAGGTATATACTATTTATTCATTTAATTTTCTCGAATTGGAATCAAACCTGCAACCTTGTTTGAAAAAGTTGCTGTACGGCATATAGTAGGCGACGAAAAGAGTTAAAACAGAGATAAAACAATCCGTTTTGAGTAACGGAATACAACGACGCACTTTGTCTCCTTACCAGAGCGAGAAAATGGAAATAATTCATTCCCGCAAGTGGAAATCAAACACTCAACAGTCGAGTTTATAATAAGCCGTTGTGCTGCTCTGCTTTTGCGGCCTCAACAAATAGTTACCTATATTAAAATATTTCTTTCTCTCTTCCAGATGCGCCGTACACTGTGGAAAATATTATTAAAGCGATTTCACCTAATATAGAAAGTTATAAGCTAAAGTGAAAATGTAAAATGGAAATTTACTTTAATATAAAAAGAAATAACAGTGAAGCTAATATTTTTGTAATTATTATTTAAAGTATAATCATCATAGTATACGACGTTGCGTCGTGGCGCAGTGGCACAAACATGTGACAGTAACCGGGACGGTTATGGTTTCAATTCCCTCTCAGGGGAATTCATTATTTAATATTTTAATTTCCTGGCTCTGGTAACGTTTAATGTTTCGATAATTCGTGGTGCGTGAAGAACGGAGTGTCTAACAGTCTAACACTAAGTTGACTACCCTGCTATCTGCGGGATACAGCGTGAAGCAAAAAAAAATAGTATACGAGTAGTATATGTATATATTATAGTAGTTTAAGAACTTGGTTCTTCTACCTTGAACTACTTATTAATATTTTAGCGGTAAAACTTAACGACATATTTTTTAGTTGGATGAGCAGTATAAATAATATGTACTTATTAAGAAAATAAAAAAAAATGAACGTAGCGGGATTTGAACCCGCGCCTCTTTCAAAACCGTCCGAACGCTCTGACCAACTAAGCCATTCGTTCTTGTCTCATCGAACTACGTCGAAATTCTTGTTGTTAGCATCTCTGTAGGGAGATTTTTACAAATTTCCGCTACGTAAAGATAATTACTTGGAATTATCGTTTAGCAAGAGAGAATATTATTTATTAAATATTTTTAAGATGTTATCCACGCATAAAAAAGAAAATTACTTATTAAGAAAACATATAAAAAATACATGTATTCTTAATAAGTTCTAACAACATAAATAAATTGTAACAAGCATATAAAAATTTCGACGTAGCTTGATGAGAACGTATGGGTTAGTTGGTCAGAGCCCTTGGACGGTTTCCATAGGGGCGCGAGTTCAAATACCGCTACGTTCAAATTTCTTAATAAGTATTTAATCTAAGTGTGGAATAACACTTTAAAAATGTTAAAAATCAAATAATATGTACCTATTTAAATAACTGTAATCTTATTTTTAAGTCAATATAAATATACGTTAATATTAACTTTCTTTTATTTGTCTCAATACTCTTTTTCCTACGTTTCAATATTATTCACGAGGCCAGTCGTGGCGCAGGTGTACATACGTGCGACTATAGAAGAAAAAAGGTTGTGAGTTTTGATTCACAATGAAATATTGATTATTTTCTTTTAACGAGGCAAAAGTGCGGCGTAGAATTCCGCCATTAAACGCGCAATGCCCTGAGAATTCGCCGAAAAATGGGAAACCGAAATCTTAATGGAAAGGTGGTTTCTTAACACTATACTATTATATATTATACCCTGGTTCCCTCTGTCTAACCTGCTATAAACAGAATACAGCTTGAATAAAATTTCAAAAAACAACTACAAGTTAGGCAGAAAACAACTTACAATGATTGAAAAAAAAAACTAATTAAGTTATTTAGTTATTAAAGGAGCAATCGTAATATATAATTGAATTTGAACCTAATACATAGCATATCTAGCATATGTTTATACTAGAAACACTTTAATCACTATGATCTCCTTGTCATAGTGAAGAACAGAGTGACTAAAGTCTACTTCCACCAATTACTCTGTGGATTACCGATATTAAATAAAGTATGTCAATAAAAAGTAAAAATAAGTAAGTTTATTATTCAACCATTATTTTATAAGAAATAAAACACAATATATATTTATAATTATATTTAACAAATTCATCATTTTTGTTTTAACACAATTTATGTACAGAAATAATGGCCATTCCCACATTTGATTAAAAACAACCAGAGTTTATTATTTTTAAATAATATTAATTTTATCGTACTAATAATTATTTTATTCTTACAAAAACGACAAGACATTGATGATTTAGTTGTTGATGATGATGACGTTGAGGGTGATATTGTTGACAATATTTGTTATTTATATGATAGTATAATTAGATTATAGTTTGTACAATATGGCCATGGTTAAATATTTACTTCTCAAAGAAGATATCAAGATTCTACAGTAAAATACTGTTAAAACTATTAAAACGAGATATTTCTATTATAAAAACTATATATGTATTCTATCAAACGGCAGATGTGGAAAAGGCATTATAATTTACTGTTTTTGTCATTCCATTCCTGGAGGCAAAGGTTCCAAGGGGTTCGGCGTGTAGCTCTCCTGTAATTAAAGTGGAAATAAAATGTTAATTTAAAAAATGCATTTAATGTTTATAAGGTTTTGGTGTTGTCGTATATTAAACATAAAAATATAATTAGATTAAATATAATTTTATTATAAAGACGATTAGAATTGAAACTTGTATCTTTTTAAGCAGACTCTCCATAGTGTATATTAACAGTACATATTGATAATTAAAAACCCGCGACATATAATCTCTGAAAGTTACCAAACAACAAGAAAAGAGTAGAGTTAATAAAATAAAACTATAAAAACAAAGATCAGCAGAGCCACCTACATCAGTGTCTAAACACTAGTCATTCACTGTCTTTTTGTAGGGTTTAGACAAATTTTTGCTCTTTAGATCTATGATTAAATACATGGTTAAATCTGTGGAAGCTTGATTAGATTATGTTGAAAAAAGGGGTTATAAGTGAGTATTTATTGTGCTGTTTGTTTTCCTAAACCAAAATAAAGAAGTAAAAAGATCACCACGGCGGTGACTCTGGTGGCTCACCTGCGGGCACAGGGCGCTCAGGTGCGGCGGCAGGGCGGAGCGCGCGCGCGCCGGCAGCGCGGAGAGCACGGCCACTGCGCGGGTGCCTATTCTCTCTGCGCACTTCACCCAGCCCTCCCACGCCACTTTGTTGGACCACACCTGGGAGTCAAGTGTGAAACGTAAGTTAATGACATACTTACTGTAAAGGCGATGGTAGTTGGTTCGATCTTCATTCGATGGAATGATAATTTAATTATTTTTATGTTTTCAGTCTTTTTCATTTCCTCGCATTCTTTCTTCTGCGATTTTCTCGCTCTGGTAGCAAAATAAAGCGCGGCGTTGGATTCCTCCACTCGACACGCAATGTATAATAATTGGGAAGAAAGTGGAAAATAGGAGACAGGCTGTCTAAATATCGGGTTCTCTCTGCCTACCCTGCTATATGCGGGATACAGCGTGAAATAAAAAAAGATATTTCTAACAAACCTCCTTCTCAATGAGCATTTGCAATACATTTAGTGCTAGACCGGCCATTCCCGGATACAAAGTTAGGGCCTGGAGCACTGTCCTCATCATGAGCACCGGGATCTCTTTCTCTTCGGCCAAACGGTGGAGAACTGCTGATAGGACCTGGGGCAAGATTTTTAAAAAGCTTTTTATAGACTGACACACAGGACACTCTGACATAATCGAGGCGACCATGACCCGTCGGCCGCACTGTATGTCACACAGTTTTCTTTGTGATACCAAGATATCACTTTGTTTTTGTAAATTATGGAGTTCAAAAAATAATAACAAAAGAAACTCGCTGACTTTTTGGCGCCCGTTATTCTGAAGCCAATTAAATTATTTGATATTAAAAGTTATTACTCATGTAATTTTTTATTTTGAATATGTTTTGGTCTTTCGATTCTTAGATTCACAATTTAAAACAACATTTAAAATTTTAAAATTACATGCACTGCAATATTTTCCGTTCTTTATTTGGCGTTCATATTTGGAATGTTTAACTGACCAATATCAAGAACCATCATCATGCTTTTTCGAATGGAGAAGTCATATAAAAAAAAATATTAAATAATTAAATAATAATGGATTTAAATAATCATCGAACCCGATCAAAACCAAAGAAACTAATAATAATTAAATTAACCATATACATACTATATAAGATACAAATTATTTTTCATAGTGCAGTGTGACAATGTTTGATTGTATATTGAGGGGAGATAGTTTCTGGTTCAATCCTCACTCGGAGAACTAAAAAAGACAGCACAACAGAAAAAAAATATATATAATTACTTACATCTTGTGTATAAGTTTGTTTTTCAGCGAAACATAGAGCAGTGGCTTTTATAATGTACTTGAGATCTGCTTTACTCGGGTCGATCAAATGAAGGGCCACTAATAGTTCTTCTGGTGAAACTAAAATTTAAAAATATAAATTATTATATTAAAATGCTGTAAACAATTCAAATTTTAATATAATATTTAGATTTTGTACACAATAATAAGAATTGTATGTAAAATTATGATTTTTATAAATGAAATATAAAAATCATAATTATATAATTAAAAATATACATTTACCTAGAAACAATTCTTTTAAAATCTATAAATATTAAGATACCTATAGGTTTTTTTGCATAAATCAATATAGGTGTACTACAAGTGAATTATAATATTATTCTACTTACATGTAATTTCTGTAATACAGATAATTAAATAATTTTATTTATTTATATATTACTGAGCCTACCAACATATAAAACAATAATAATAGCTAGTCGTGCCGCAGGGGCAATAAGTATTATAGGATTACCACACGAAAAAAATTAAATATTTACTATTTATATTTCCTCGCTCTGGTAAAGAGGCAATGCACGGCGTTGAGTTCTGCCACCCAACACGCAATGCCTTCCGAATTTGGAGGAATGTGGGGAACGGAATTGTCTTAATGGAAACAGATTATCTGAACACAGGATTCCCAGATTCCTTCCGTTAATTAATTTTAATTTAATATAATTTTATTCACCTGGCAACTGTTCATTATTAGGGTTTTGCAGACCAAGTAGTTTGTTGAAGACTTCCTTTACCACTACTGGATTGAGTTTTATCAATTTGGGTAGAGCAGCTAAAATCTGAAATGGATAGTGGAACGAGATTATTTGTTAAGTTATTATATTATATGTCTCATATAATATTTTCTTGTATAATAATTAGAAAACATGTCGTATTTTTCTACCTTTTATAATGTAAACAAAACAGACATAACACACTGCTAACTAACAGATACATTACTTGTTGAGAGCAAAATGTTTATATTTGAAGAATACTTCAAATATAAACATTTTTCTCTTTTTCTTTTGGGTTTTTATCTAAGTTAAATTCACATTTACTCCTCCAAGAGGTTGCAGGTTCAAAACCTGCATTAAAAGTTTTGGAGAGCATGTTTGGATAACCTAACCATATTGGTTTAATCAAACATGTTTATCTACAAGACAATGAAAATATAAGACATAGAAATTAGATATAAAGTGTAGCTTTGTAACAAAACATAGTACATAAAAACCATGCTTAAAAAATATCACATGATGGTCTATTATTATTATTATTTTATCTACTATTATTATTTTTTCTATTATTCTTGGTCTATTATATTTTTTTGGACATTACTTTGTTTTTGCTTATATTAAGATATGTTTACCATAGATTTCATTTTTACGCAGCAAAATTTACTTTATTGTATAGCGTCTTCTATAAATTATCGGGCAAGGCGGGTGGATAATAGTAGATTTGATAAGTAGTCGTTCGGTTGAATTTACACCTCATCTTTTCCCTTTTTTGAGAATTAATTATATTTGTTTCGTTCCAAATAGTTAGAACTTCAAATAATATCACAATCCAAACCTAATTAGTCAAAATATACTTAAATAACTTTAAAATATAACAAACCTACCTCTTTCTTAGACAATCCATTGAGTACAGGTATAAGGAAGCGTACATCAGACACGCGCGTTGCGTATAACTCGCGTACACGACCCACCAACCACGCGCTGGGGGCCGCTGTAAAGCATAATTACTGTTATAAACATCATTATTTTCATAATTATTATCATTATAGTCATCACGAATCAGTAGCGATTCATAGTAGAATACATGACCACAATAGTAATAAACTAAAAAAACTAAACTAGTTTCACGCTTTATCCGTAGCGGGGTAGTCAGGGAGAACGGAGCGCTAAACGCTACGGTCTCTACATACCTCTTTCGCCTCGTCCACTGTCATCAACCTCTTCATACATGCCCTCCGGGGGGTCCTCATGCTTTTTACGTGACCTCCCTCCAGTATCTTTGATACTGTGTTTTCGAAGGTCAACCGAGGTCTCCCCCTACCTCTCTTACCGCTCACTTTTCCATCATAAATCTTTTTTGCCATTCTTTCATCACTCATTCGTTCGACGTGCCCAAACCAGCTGAGCACGCTCTTCTTCATTCTCAACGTGACGTCCTCGCTAGTACCTGCCATTCTGTGTACCTCTTCATTGCAGATTCGATTAGCTAAGCTGACTCCGCATATCCTACGAAGAGATCGCATCTCCGCAGCATTCATCTTTCTTTCATTCTTCTTCTGTAATACCCACCTTTCGCTGCCGTATAATAGAGTCGGTACCAACACTGCATTGTGTACGGGCAAACGCACAGCTGTGCTGCCGTTTCACCGTCTCATCAATGCAGCTAAGGCTCCGTTAACCCTGTTACCCTATTACCGGCAGCAATACGCCTTTCCACATCCATCTTGTATCTTCCATCTCTACTGAACATACTTGGGAACAAGTACAGCACTTCATTCACTTTTTCTAATATCTTACCATTTACACTGATCTTGCATTCCGTCATTTCGACATCACTTTCAAAAACAGTAATAAACTTTATTTTTTTTTAAATAAAAAATTGTATAAGATCTTTTAGATGAGTTTTCCACTTACCTTTATCAGTAAGTATGTGCACAACGCGGGTGAGCAAGGTCTCCGCGCCGCGCGGACACTCGTCCAGCAGCGCGGCGAGCGTGGGCGAGGCCCCCTCCTCGCGGGGGGCCTGCAGGGGGGCCACGCGGCGCAGGGGGCCCTCCAGCTGTCGGAGCACGCAGCGTTTAGCCTCGGCGCCCGCGTTGCCGTATACGCGTGCTATTTCCATTATTATTTCTGGAAAACATTTAATTCCATGAGGCGCAGTGTCATGAGACGCTTGATATAAGGAGACAGGAATCTAAAGCTAAGACACTTTATTACTTGCTCTCTTTAATATAATCATCGACTATATTATCGTAAGTGTACCAATCGTGCCTATATAAATGTCATCATACATAAATCTACTTGATAGATATTAATGGGACATGCTCATCAGAAATTTATTAATAAATTTAGTTCTTAACTATGAAATTGAAAAATTAAAAAATATATATTCCTCCCAGTCTAAGTAAACAAAATAAAAAAATAAGTCTGTCAGTAAAAAAAACAGCACAACAAAAAAGTGAAACCTACACCTACCTTCTTTCTCAACAAACAACATCATAACTAAATTCAAGCACAGTTTATACAGTTCCTCAGTCCAGGTCCTTGCCACTGGTCGGTTTCCGTACAACTCTTGAGGCGGAGTATTCAGAGATATGAAGCCTAGGTAGAGGAGAGCGTGTTTCTCAATCACTTTCTTTGTAGCTTCTGTGCTTTGGGTAAATATTTTGATGGTTGATTTGAGAGCTGTTTCTCTTATTTCTTCATTTTCACTCACTGCAAAATATGATTTTAATTAAATTTTTATTATCATTTTTTTATTATTCTATGAATAAAAGGGTCTCACAATGAAGGGCCTTAATAAAAAAATTAAATATGTTTCACGTTGTATCCCGCACACAGCAGGGTAGATAGATGAAACCTAGAATCACTCCTAGCGACACTCCGTTTCCTACTTTCCGCCGAATTCTTGAGGCACTGCGTATTGTGTGGTACAAATCTTCCCTATTTTAACAATGTATGCCATAATTTGTTGAATTATAAGATTAGGGTAGGCAGAAGAAAACTGGGAAGCACTCCCGTTCCCCATTTTACCATTTACAATAACCAATAAACTGAAAATACTCACAAACATGATACACAACCGCCGAAACATATTTATGAGACCTCGGTGGCCTCAACAGACACAACTCTTCCAACACTTCCAATGCCAAAAACGGTGATTTCTCTTCCACAACCAAATGTTTCAAATAATCTACCGCCTCTTCGGTAACTACCGGACTTTCCAAATATATCTTCCTAAGTAGCGTGTCCTTACCGCTTTCCGTTATGGGATCACCTCTTTCGGAAATTTGTGTTATTAGGGCACACAATAGTTGATTATAATTTTCATCGTGTTTATCATTTAGTTTACTAATGGCTGGATGTATATTAAAACCTTGCATATATGCATATTCTTCGTACAACCAAGATAATGCCAAATCAATTCTTGATAAAGGATCACTTAATATATAATTTAATACTAGCTCTCTTATATCTGGTGAATAACTTGATGCAAAAATAGTTATAAATTTAGATCGTATTTGTGCCGCCCCACCTATAGTACTTTCTTTTTCGGCATTCAAAATCCTTTCCACTGCTTGAAGCATTAGTTTCTCCTTAATTTCTTTGGGTAACGGCCGCGTTATTTCTTGTAATTTAAGTAATTTGACTTTTTGTTTGATTTTTGGGACGGGCGCCGGCGGTGGTATCGATTTTTCCTTTTCTTTTGTCTTTTTTTCCTCTTCCTTCAAATGTTCTTGCCTTGTTTCTTCCATTAGTTTAGACACAGCATTTTCTATCTGTTTGTCTGCTTTAGTAGATTCTTGTAACTTGGCTACTGCATTTTTTAATGTTAATTTTTCATCGTCATCTCGTAATAGTGGTATTTTAGCTCCGTAGTTACTTATCGGATTTATTATAGGCATTGGCGGTTCATCTCTTATTAGAGCAAGCATCGTTCTAGCCAAATTCCTTTTTTGAGTTTTTGTACCAGAATTTGGTATAGGCTTATACGTATTTATAAAATTACTTGGCATTTCTGTAGGTAAATTATTAAGAAGAGTCGTAGTAACCAAATTTACGACATTTTCGACATTATTTAGTCCATCGAATACGGAATCTTCTGTCGCATTAGCTTTAGTTATAGTTTGGCTGTTATCATCATCGAAATTGAAATCACTTCTGCTGTTGCTATTACTGTTGCTGTCACTATTACTATGCGGAGAATCGATTCTAATTCTTTTTGCTGGAGTGTCGCCATTTTTAATTTCTCCCAAACGTTTATTCCTTCTTTCTTTAGGAATCGCTTTATTAATTTCTTGGGGGGTCATGCCAATGTCTAATAGTAACTGAGTCAATTGAGGCATCATTTCTATAGACGAAGGATGTTTGACCAAAATCAAAATTTGCATTTTTAAGTGTTTTCGCACTGAATTCACTTGAGATTGCGATAAAGTTGGGGGTAAAGTCGTGTGAAGGTCCCCTAAAGCTTGAACTACACTAGGCAAGTATTTGGATCTTAGTTTAGCAACTAGGCATAATGTGGTCATACAAGCCATTAGGTTTACACTTGAAATGTGTTGGGAGTTGTGGAATTTAAGTAGCAGTTTAAAAATATGGCTGAAATAAAAAAAATAGGGAATACTTATCATATAGTTAGTGTTAGAGATGTTATATGTATATATACAATAATATTTAGTTACATAATTATAGATACATAACACAATTAATTTTCATTTCTACAAATCAGCCTTTAACTTGAGGATAAAATTATATTAATACTAGCGGACCACTCGCAGCTTCACCCGCATACCATCTNTCAAAATTTGCATTTTTAAGTGTTTTCGCACTGAATTCACTTGAGATTGCGATAAAGTTGGGGGTAAAGTCGTGTGAAGGTCCCCTAAAGCTTGAACTACACTAGGCAAGTATTTGGATCTTAGTTTAGCAACTAGGCATAATGTGGTCATACAAGCCATTAGGTTTACACTTGAAATGTGTTGAGAGTTGTGGAATTTAAGTAGCAGTTTGAAAATATGGCTGAAATAAAAAAAATAGGGAATATTTATCATATAGTTAGTGTTAGAGATGTTATATGTATATATACAATAATATTTAGTTACATAATTATTATAGATAAATAACACAATTAAAATTTAAATAAATATTTCATTTCCTCGAGTAGGCACCGAACCCACAACCACTCGATTTTGCAGTCACACTTTATGTCTCTGTGCTACGACTAGCCTCATTCAATATACATACATGTGAAATAAAAATCGATGAAATATTACCAATTATACAATTTTCAATTATTTTTTGTCACAAAATGCCTTATTGTCACTTATTTATAAGAGATAGATATATGTTGGGCTAACTAACTATTATAACTAAGACTTACACCTTGATGTTATATAGCCTATAGCACTTCTGAATAATGCAACTTTCATACAAAACAAAAAGAAAGTAAACTGGACCAGTAGAGAGAGATATGTTGGATAAGTCCAGAGACCTTAGCATTTAAAAAAACAAACAAGCTCTTACACTTTATTATATTAGTATAGATATACCTAATTGATTGACTTGGAAAAATAAAGTAACAACATTTTAAACTAACAACAATAAATTTTTTAAATTACTTAAATTTTTCACAATTTTGAAGTATTTAACCACACTTAAAAAAATTTTGTTTTTAGAAAATTTGAAAGACGATGTAATTATTTTTATACTTTTTAAAAAAAGTATTAATTTAGTTATGATATTCAATTAAACTTACTCAGATTCATCCTCCAAAGACTTTCTATTTAAAAAGAGTAAATCATTTGGTAAATTCTCCATACTGAACTCTTCTCCGGTCTCTTCACCAGAGTTGGAGCTTTGTAGAAGAACTACTTCTTCAAGGAACTTGATGGAATGGGTCCTTATACCTTCGTTGTCATTGTCTATCATATTTAGTATAAGTAACTAAAATTTTTAAATAAAGAATTGCATATTACAAATGTGTCCAAAAGATAAAAATTATATAATTAATCTGTTGGCTTTGTGATCACAGCACTTGGACAGTTTCCAAGAGGTGCAGGTTTAAATACTTTTACGTAAAAAATGTTGTATTTGTTTTAAAAAACATTTTAAAAATGTAAAAATTAAAATATGTGTTAAATATAAGAGTTGTATATCTATCCTCATCTTTGATTGTTGGTAATGTGTTTTTTAGCTACATGGTTTCCATCCAAATTCAAAACACTGTGTGCAAACAGAATTTAAAGCCATACTTTGACTCTACTAAATATAAATAAATAAAACTCTACTAATGAAATTAATTTAAATATAGTCCAGTTATTAACAATTTTCTGTAATGTAACTTAGTATATATTTTTTTCTTAATTAGGTTAAAAGATATTTTTGATTTAAATAAAAAATATCATTGAATGGATTTTTTTTTCATTGAAAAACAAAAGGATAAGCAAATTTACCTTCAACTTAGTAATATGTTCCCATACATATTGCACTTCTATCATATCCACGTTTCCTTTACATGTCCAAAGCAAAACATTTCTATAAACTATACTTGCTGCCTGTATTGCTCTTTTTTGTACCGCTACTACTGTGTCCACTACTAATAATTGCAGTTGACTTATAACTTTAGGTAGTAGATTTTGATGTGATTTACTAAAAAAACATTAATAGTTATATTATATTAAAATAATCATTCTTTAAAATAGTGTTAGAACAGTAAGTGTTAAGACATTCTGTTTCCCACTTTATAAAAAAATATTTTTAGCAAAAAAAAATTACTTCTTCAATTTCGACCGGATACCATAATAAGAACCTAACCAAATTTTCATCAAACAACCTTTGAAATGTATCCTTTCCAATAAAAAAGAATCATTTCAATCAACTAAGAATTTGTCCGTTTGTCACACACATACTTGATGCAAATTTAAGAATTATGTGACCACACAGGAAGCACTATCTTTGAAATGAAAAAAAAATCATCAAAATCAGTTCACCCAGTCAAAAGTTCTGAGGTAACAACCATTAAAAGAATACAGTTGAATTGATAGCCTCCTCCTTACGGAAGTTGATTAAAAAAATAGCAACTTATAAATACTTCGCTTTTGCTTGCCCCATAAAATATAGTTATAGAAGATGTCTTTTTAACTTTACACATTATTCTGCAAAGCACAGTAATCAAAGAGACCTACCCAACCTGCAAAGCACAGTAATCAAAGAGACCTACCCAACCTAGTAACCCAAAACACTTTGTCCTCAACTTTTTGGCCAAGTATGAAATTGTGCATTATAATTGAGTGGAATTACATTTATATTTTTAATATGTAAATAATGGGCTTATCATATTTATATTTAAAAAAAAAACCTTTGGACTAGCGTTTGTAGCACAAGTTGGTTAACATTTCAGATTTTTTTAAATTGACATTTATTTAAAAAAAAACACTCAGCAACAGTAGCAGCAGTGGGACAGCTTTTGACTGTAAACACCTTGCTTGACCACTACTTAGAGAAATAAATTACTGTCATTGCTGCTGTGGCAAGACAAAATACAACATTGTATTCCACCAATGAGATAACAATGTCTCAAATTTCGCAAGAACAGAGGACAAAATTTCTTGACATTAGGTTCTCTCATATTTTATCTTACATCTAGCATATGCAAGATAAACTGAAACTGGATATTAAAATCCATTCTAATATGCTGAACATTATATTTGTTATTATGATATATAGTATATAGTTTATATTCTTTAAATCTGCGGCATAAATGTTTGTAAGTAAATATATTGATGGATTGAAATGGCATTGTAACAAAATATAATGTTTTATTTATATACCATTTAATCTTACCTCAATTCCTCTATAAAACCAATGACCTGCTTTTTGACATCAGTTGATTTATCGCTAACAAAACTTAATATGTTTTCCATATAAACTGGCACCATTTGTGATGCTTGATGCAATAAAACCTCTATAATTTTCCTTAATAAATTAGCTCTTTTTGTACCCTCGGCCATCCCAGCATCATTTATCCATTTTACAAGCTATAATGACAGCCAAATAAAACAATATTTAGTTGAATTATATGCTTTATTTAAAGAAAAGATATAGTACAATCGTTGCATAGTAAAACAAACCTGAGCTTGTGCCGTTTGGCTCGAACTTTGAGGAAATTTAGCAGACATTATAACTACGTACAATTATTACGGTTTCATAACATCGAAATAGTCTAAAATATTATCAATAAACAAGTTTTTTTGTTAAAATACTAAGCGTACACATTGCGGTTTAATGTGAGTTTTAACATAAAATCCTGGTATTTTAAATTGACTAATTAATTTTTATGTTAAAAAAGAAAACGAATAAAATATATAAAATCAGCACAAGAGAGACAATGATAGCTTATAAGTGACTTTTATCAAAGTTATAGCTATTATGTGACATTTGGTAGTATTGCCATTGTATTAAATTATAGTTCAGAAACAAATTTTATAACTTATAATTTAGTTATTTATTTAATTTAAATAAGATAAAATTTAAATATGTGGTTTTCAAAGTAATATCTAATTTTTAGGCTAGCGGCACACAAAAAATATTATTATTAATATAATAAGCGTAGCGTTTGGCGCTCCGTTCTCTCTAACTACCCCGCAAGGGATAAAGCGTGAAGCTAAGTTAAGTTAAGTTAAGTTATTAATACAATAATGATAATAATATTGCTCAATATATGGCCCCGCACACTACGCAATATTATTAACAATATTTCATAGTAAAATCTAACACAATCGCTCAGTAGTTTATTTGGATATGTACGTGTTAAATCTAAAACAGCAATTAAATAAGCCATTGCTTTAGTTATTGCATTTAGCTTACAAAAAAGGCAATAAAAAAATTAATGATCAAAGACCGAGATGAGAAAAAACTAAATGTAATAAATGAGGCCAACCGTGGCGAAGGGGCACAAAGTAGAACTGTAAAGCCGACTGGTTGTGGGTTCGATCCCCAATCGAGGAAAAGAAATATATATTTACATTAATATTTTCATTTGTTCGCTCTGGTGCCGAGGCAAAGCGCGGCGTTGAGTTCCCTCTGCCTACCCTACTGTGTGCGGGATACAGCGTGAAGCTGTGAAGCTGAGTTTAATAATTTCAATATTATTGATGAACTACAACTAACAGAGGCCCTTCGTAGCCCTGTGTGACTGTAAATGCGACAAGTTGTGGGAGTGATTGCCGCTCGAGGAAATGAAACATTTAATATTTTCATTTCTTCGCCTCCTTTAGTCTTTTTTTTGATCTATAATATTTCCGCGCGCCAGCACACTATGACATTATCGACAACAACTATTGTACATTACAGTATTTTATATTTGTATTATCTTGTACTAATTTATTATGACAATACTATTTTTAAATTTTAATATAGGCAGTGTAATTACAGAAATCTAAATGTTTTTGTAGGGATAAATTACAGAAATCTAAATGTTTTTGTAGGGATAATATTAAATAAAAAAAGGTATTTTTTTGATAATAAAAGGTATTTTTTTGATAATAATGATAAATTATATAGGGTGGAAGCGTCAGCGCTCCTTTTACGGGAACAGCATATTATAGAGTAAAATATTATAAACCCATACTTAAAGATTATTCAAGATACTTCAACAATTTAGACGTAGGATTTTTTTTCCATTTCACAATGTATAACCATACCTGTATTTCGTATGACGCAGTTACGCATAGATACGAATAACGTAAACACATACTACTACAAAAATACTACTAAAGGTTAATCAACTTTGAACTTTGCCGCCAATACCTACGACTCTATTTCGGAATGAGGCGACGCAGCGGTTTCCCTTTGATAGGTTTATGTGTGCGTGCTTGTTCTTGACAAATAGCGTTTTATTTTACAACAATAATTTCATTATGTATTTTGTTTGAAAAAATAACTTTTTCATTTTTGGGGAAATTTTTTTTTTGATTGTATTAGACTTTTATATAATAGAGTAGTTATAACTGTACATACTCTGTGTAAAAGCGTTGTAAATTCACAAATTTATGTTTTTGTAGAGGAAAAATGGAAATTTATTGACACTATAGATTTAGAATATTTATTTTCTTACTTAAAAATAATTATAAATTAAAAGTAGGTAAATATAAATACTACAAAAGTAAAGGTGCACGATGTGCTATGTAGAGATTTTGCATTTCGACATCTCTTTTCTGGGTTAGTTCTTCAATTTCAAGATAGGCACTCCGTACCACTAATAGGCAGTAGAAAATTATTACTGAAACAAAATAAAAGCCGCCATTTTATACATATTGTTCTGTTATTATAATTCAAAATTAGATAGGCAGACATTATTTAAAGCTGTAGAGAATAACATTTTCATTATTGACAGAATGAAGATGTACTAGCGAAAAACTCAAGGTAAAAAAATAATTCAGGATCTTATAAAGGGGAAAGGGCTGCGGTTATCAACATCGAGGTAACTTCTGTTTTATTTTAATCGTCATCATCAGCTTATTCATTTATTCATCATTAATGTCATCATATGATGAATGCAAGCAGTAAATACATGATTATTATAAGAAATTATATGAGGCACTTAGTACATGCCTGTCAAATTGAAAGGTTTCACTCCATTCCCTCCCTGACATTTTACAACCAGATCCTGACTTGATGGCAATGGGTGCCTAGAAAGTATGTGAAATACATACTTTCTAGGCACCCATTGCCATCTAAATATTTTTTTTTAAATCGGTTAACAAATTACGAAGAGATAAATGAAAATCCAAGGTCATAATAAAAAGACCTCTTTTTTAGAATTTGAAATCGTTAAATAATCTTAATTTGTAGAAAAAGTATAACAAATAAATATATACTTATTTAGAAAACGTATAAAAATTTGTACGTAGCGGGACTCGAACCCGCGCCTCCTGGAAACCGACCAGGCACTCTGACCGCTAAGCCATACGTTCTCATCAAGCTACGTCGAATTTTTTATACGCTTCTTACAACTTATTTATGTTGTTAGCATCTCTGTAGGGAGATTTTTACAAATTTCCACTACCCAAAGATAATTACTAAGAATTATCGTCGGGCAAGAGAGAATACTATTTATTAAATATACTAAATAAATAAGCGGCGTTGAGTTCTGCCACTCAACACGCAATGCCTCCAGAATTCGGCAGAAAGTGGGGAACGGAGTGTCTTANGTTCAAAGATACTGGAGGAAAATCTCGTAAAAAAGAATCCCCGGAGGGCATGTATCAAGAGGTTGAACGCAGTGGACGAGGCGAAAGAGGAATGTAGACTACCTCGCTAGGGATAAAGCGTTAAGCTAAGTTAAGTTAGAAAAATTATAAAAAAAAATATTTGTAATTGTTGATCCTAATAAACTATTGGGCTTGTTTATCTTCTTTTTAGTTTTCTGCAGTCGGGGTTTTTGTTTTTACAAATATGTTTTTTTCTTTCCTAAGTGTGGATTAACACTTTAAAAATGTTTAAAAAAATGAATATATTGTTATAAAATGTATGACTTTCAATTTTAAATTATTTTAATTTATGTTATCTTTCATATATTGATGGCTCAACCGACCACAGCTATGGCACTACTTGCTCCAACGTGGGGTTGGTTGTGCCTAAATTCATAAGCAACACTAAATTTGACTTTGATGAACCACAATTTCCAGACAGGATAGCTATTTTATGCGCTTGGTGTAAGTAAGGATTTATCAGAATCGACACTTTCAGCTCCGCTACCATTATTTTTTTGCTTCAAGCTTTATCCCTAGCGAATCAAAGAGGATAGAGCGCCAAACGCTACTGTCTTTGCATACCTCTTTCATTGCGTCCACTGTCATCAACCTCTTCATACAAGTATCACGGTGGTCCTCATGCTTTTTACTGTTTGTTATTTTCCTCTAATATTCTCGATGTTATGCTCTTGAACATCTTCCTTTGCCTCTCTTATCTCTCACTCTCGCTTCAAAAACCTTTTATTATTTCATCACTTATTCTCTCGACGCACCTACACAATCATCATTCTTCTATATTCTCTCTCCTGTGACATCCTAACTAGTACCTAGAATTCTGTGAATCTCTTCATTGTTCAGTCAGCTGAATTGACTCCGCTTATACTACTAAGAGTTTGCATCTCCACAGTATTCATCTTTTTCTTCTTTAAATTATTAATAAATAAAAATACAGGATTATTATTAAATAAAGGAAAGTGAGGAGAGTGTCTTAACACTAAGTTCCCTCTGCCTACCCTGCTGTGTACGGGATACAGCGTGAAGGTGATTTAATTTTTTAATAAAAAGACACGTACTACACCATTTCAGCAAAGTTATCGTCGCAATAAAATGCATGAACACTGAAGAGACGACGACAGTAGCTATCGCCATCATGAACATAAACAAACCGCATTGGAAGTAATAGCGCATGAAGAGAGTCTTATTCTGAAACAGATAAAAAAATGAGGCCAGTCGTGGAGTACGGGCACAAGCGGGTGACTGTAAGCGCGAAATGTTGTGTGTCCCATTCAAGGAAATATTTAATATTTTCATTTCTTCGCTTTGGTGTCGAGGCAAAGGGCGGCGTTGAGTTCCACCACTGAATGCAGCGCCTCCAGAATTCGGCGGAAAATGGGGAGCGGAGTGTCTTAGCGCTAGGTTAGGTCTGTCTACTCTGTTCTATGCGGGATAAAGCGTGAAGCTAAAAAATAATCTACCTAGTGATACTCCAACCCGTTCTATTCCAATTTAGACCTAGCGTGTTGTACGAGCAGAACTCATCTTACCAGAACGGAATAAAATATAGACAGTCGTGGCCCAGCATCACAACATTTGACTGTAAGCCGACGGTTGTTTGTTCGAGTCTTACTATGGGAATGCATTTATTTCATTTACTCGCTCACTAGGTTAAAATAAACGAAAAGCGCGGCGGTGACTTCCGCAAGTTAACATGCAATGGCTCCAAAATGGGGGAATGGAGTGTCTAAGCACTGTGTTAGGTCTGCCTACTCTGCTCTATGCGGGATATAGTGTGAAGCTAAAAATATAATCAACTTGCATAATTTATACTAGATTTTGTCATAAAACCGTTGCAAGCAGATAGGTAGACTAAGTCTACTCTGTCAACATAACTATAAATACCTAAAACAATTAAAACAATTAACAATTAAAAATGAAAAAAAAAATAGCTTATAACTCACTGTATGTACCCCAACAACAAGTAAAATGCTTATAATAATATAGTAAATATACACTATCATCATATAAGAGTGTAATATGTAGAGGCTGTTGGCCACTTTTGAGTATTCCTCTGGAGTGTGCTCCGTATCTGTTTCATTGTGTGTCTCCACAAAAGTGACCACTTTGTAAAGAGAGAATGAGATTGCAGAGAGTGTTAGCAGAGAAAATATCTGAAATGAAAAAAAACAAACACTAATATTGGTAAGGCCGTCGCGTCGCCTGACTGTAAGTAAATACGACGGTTTTAGGAACTGTTTTCATTTCATTGCTATAGTAAAAGAGCGGCATGACATCAGTGCAATGCATGCAAATGCATATATTTAACTGTAATTAGACACTTATTTATTATATTATGAATCAATACTCACTATAGACAGATATCCTATAACTAGCGAACCAACTCTTAAAGGTAAACAACAACAAAATTTTTGAAGTCTTGGAAGCACAAACGCCATTGCATATAAAAAAAAATAAAAAAAAGTGTTACACAGTTACACTAATAAATACTTAAACACCAGTTAAAAATATTATTATCACCAATAATTACAAAAAAATCGGCTTTTTAGGTTAATATTAAAAGAAGTTTCTGTACTAATGTTTTATCATGCTTTATCTCTTATCAGAGATAGCGGTTGATAACAAGTGACCAATGGAAGACATATTTTTGGGTATAACTGGTCTATATTGATTTCAAAGTAAAAAAAATATATTACAAACCAAATGAGTGTATAGGCCCGCTACCTTCAGTTTGTCAAATTTTATAAGTTTTACTTCCCCTTGACCTGCAATCTTGAAATTGGTACGGAAGCCTCAAAAGGCGAGTCTGACTCGGACTCAACCGGTTTTTTATATATATCTTCAAACTTTAACAAGTACGTAGCAGGGTAGGTATAGGACTAAAGGAGGATCTAATGTTAAGACTTAAGACACTCCATTTTAGAGACATTGTGTGTTGAGTGACGGAAAGCGTCGCTGTTTTATTACCGTAGCAACGAAATGGAATTAATTAATTTCCTGGAGCGGTAATTGAACACATAACCAACGTGCTTACAGTCGGACGCTGTGTGTGAATGAGAAGTTTCATCTAGCAACAAACCTATAAACTTGAAAGAAAATTAAATAAAAAAATATTTTTATGTTAAACAGTTTTATTACAATAAAAATAATGTAGGTAATGTACTAAAAGCTAAAAAAAAATCGGTAAGCCCTAGCCCTACCAGATCGCACCAATCTTCTCATCAATCTGGGGTACTGATCAGACAAATAATAAAATCGACAAAAAATAAAATCGGGGCGCATGAAACTATCATATATTAACTCTAAATACGCACCGCCCAACGATGTGCATGCAGCACATATTATCAAAATCGTAATTAGGATGGCCATCCCAATTACGATTTTGATAATATGTGCCTTCTAGAATTTGCAATGCTCTTTGAACCTTATTATATTAAATCAATATATGTATGAATCATCAGAAAGAAGAACCAGACAACGATTAATTACACTTTAATTACATTACAGATAATAGTAAATTGGTAATCAGAAATGTTCCTGGCGTCGTACGCGTGCCGTATTTTGTAGCTGCCAATGACCCAGAAAACTATTACTACAACTTACTTCTTCAGTATGTTCCGTACAAAAATGAGCACGAATTAATTGTCGACTACGATTCAGCAAGAGAAGCTTTTCTGGCAAGAGAACGAGTATCTAACGCACGTTTGGAGACGTTTAGGGAGTGTTACAGACACCTGGAGAATGGTTTTAACCAAATTCATGCCTTTGAAGTTTTGAAGCTCAACAGGAAAACTTTGAAGAAGAGTTGAAGATGCCAGAACAGCTTATGACCGATGACGAATTTCTGAATGCCAGAAGAGCAATGAATTTTGGACGAAATGATGCGTATTCAGAACAGATAAATAACCAAGCCAATGAGTATCTTATATGGTTCATAACAGGTAATGCTGGGACTGGAAAGACTTTTTTTGTTTAATTTATTGAAAAACCAAGTAAATCGGTGTTATGGCAAACAAATTGTTAAGTTTGTGCGCTAACAGGAGTAGCAGCACGCTTAGTGGGCGGATCCTCTTTACATTCTACACTGAACTTACCGGTACAGAAGGATGGTAGAATAGCGCAAATGCTTAATGGTCCAACTTGATCCAACCAACAAGTATACAATTACAACAAAACTGTCCTTGAACACTTTCGAGCCACATTAACCATCCGATATTAACAAGACAGGAGAGCTACCTAAGGAGCTAGAAATATTCATTGGGGCCAAGGTGACGTTGCGTTATAATGTAGATGTCTCCAAAGGTCTGGTGAATGGTTTTTGATGTAATCAAGCAGTTGTACGCTTCTACGTAAAATTTGAGTGTCAATTTTGTGTGTGCCGAGCACCGTCACCGCGGCGCCGGAGTCGCGTAATGGCGTAGGTGTGTGTATCGAAAGTTTTTTGGTGGTTTTGTAAAAAAAAAGCAAAGTAAGTATTTCGAAAACGTTCATAATTATCCCTTTGCTATTATTGACATTTTAATTTACGTATCTCAGTGTAATTTTCTCCAAAAACGAGTTACGAAAAACATTAATTAAAGGCGATTGCGGCAGGATTCTTTTAGGCAACCCTAGTGTAATCTATTCTACTATCATGTATCATTTTTAAATATAAGTTTCATTAGAATTACTGATCCCTACACATTTATGCAATGGGATCTTAGGCCAAGAGTTTTACCAGTTTTTTGTCAATATGCTGGCAAAACGGGTTTTTGAAGACCTTCCATATAAAATAAATATATTTTATAAAAAAAAATCAATTGGCGTTTTATTATATACTTTGATATCTAAAAAATATTATAATCTATTTTTTTTTATTATTATTTATATTATCATTATTTGTATTTTTGTGATATATACTTTACGAATTTGGAAAATTTTTGAAAAATGTCTTTTTTTTAATTGTATTAGATTTTTATATAGCAATTAAAACTGAGGTTTCATTAAAAATGGTAATAACGAAAACAAAATATAATGCAAATATTGAATAAAGTTCAATATTCACATTATATTTTGTTATATATCAATGAACAATTTGTTATATATCAAGGGCGGCTTTCCCATGTTTCTCCTGCTAGACTGTTTATATAATTTTATACTTAATAACAATACAATCGAGCAGATCGTCTAATCCCACACAATTTGAATACAATTTGCGACTTGATAAGATTACACACTTATACTGATAACTGTTCCACATGCGATGTACACAGTTTACATGCGTTCCTCTCAGGTGTGGAAGGTATTGAATATTTTGTTAGTAGTAATTGTAAATTTACTTCAATACTTCGTTTTTTCTTTCAACTACAACTACAAGATTCACCTAGAAATTGAAGATCAAATATTAGAGGTGAGATTGTGATTATTATTCATAAAAAGCACAGAAGATATTCCAAATTGATACCTTTCAATTTTTTCATGGGCATGAATGACATTTTTCTTGTGTTGCGTAATGTTTTTGTTCAAATCGTATGTCCGGTCAGGTGTAGTGTGTAGGAAGTACAGCCTATGAAAGTTGACAAAATTAAACTTGTGTGGGTATGCATTTATTTTGTACGAAATGAAATACAATTAACATTATTAAATAGTTTTTATGTGTAGTATAAATATGAGTATGCATTTTTAGGGAGACAATGGGATTCATTATGGTTTCGTACCTTTTAAGGCCAAAAGAAATCCTTATACGATCACTTTGTTTTTGGTCCGTCTGTCTGTCAAGAGTCTTTATCTCAGGAACGGAACTCCTCTCTCTCTAAATATTTCATCTAAATTAATTCCGCATTATGCAGCTAGCATCTATAGGTAGTACTAGTTCTAAAACCTATACATTTGTGGTTAAATCCTAAAAAGTAATAACCTTAAAAGGGGGCAAAAATTGGTACTGAAGCCCCTAGTTCAGGTGGAGATCATATGAAAGAGCTCTGCCTAAGCTTAACTTGAATTTCAGAAACAGCTCCTGCTCCATGGAACCTCTTAATTTTGTACGGAACACTTGGTGGGCGAGCCCGGATCGCGTTTGTCCAGTTTTTTATCCTTTATTTACACCGCGAGTACTTACTTTTTGCCAAATTTAATCATTGTAGATCTACAAGAAATTATCTATAGGATTTGATAACGGGGCATTTGGACAAAGTTTGTTACTTATTTCAGCTTGATATCTCCACCTGATCTCGAGATAAATGCTCTTGACAGTTTTTTCAAACCATGCGACATCGACAAAACCATTCAAAATTATAAAACTTACTCGAAGTGGTTTCCATTGGCTGTAATACGGTCTTTTAAACGTTGCGGCTAGCACGCACTCTTTCTATGGGAAAATTTTTCACTGACAATTGTATGGATTGGTTATGGACTCCAAATTATCACGGCGCTTACAGCAAGCCTTGCTCTCTAAAACTGACCATAAATCATAACTCTGTGAATTAAGGTCAGGACAAGAAGGCGGCCAGTCTTCAACTCTGATGAAGTCTGGGATTTTAACCAAGATTGGGAGGATCGAGCTTTATGACCTGATACCTAGTTTTGCTGAAAGGACTATTCTTTGTTATTGAACGTGGTGTTATTAAGAGGCTTAAATACCTTGTCAAGAATGGTATCTTAATATACTTGTGCAGAAGTTTCTTTATCCAACTCAGCTTCACGCTGTATCCCGCACACAGCAGGGTAGGCAGAGGGAACCTTGTGTTAAGATACTCCGTTCCCCACTTTCTGCCGAATTTTGGAGGCACTGCGTGTTGAGTGGCAGAACTCAACGCCGCGCTTAACCTCGACACCAGAAAGAAGTTTCTTTACCTTTTCACAAAAATATGGATTAGTCACTCCTTTATAGCTAACAACCTCCCAAACAATCCCTGAAGTAGGATAATGTTTACGTTGTACTCTGTTCACTAATTGGGACGCTTCTTTCGAGCGTTATCGTAAATACGGTCAGTTTGTCATGTTTGTTAAAATATTGTTCAATTGCAAAATAATTGTGTTTCTGTGACGTCCCTTTGCTTACAGCTTAATTAATATTTTGTTTATTTTTAATTGTAACAGTATTAATGGCCAGACTTAGTATAAATTCTATTAATTTATTTGAAATTAAAAACAATTATTTTACTCATAATTATTAAACAATATCATTTTACTAAAAGGATTCCACATTCATTTGAAAACTCCAATCTTTAGAATTACATAATGTATAAAGTACAAAAAGTACATAACGTAGCCAGTGGTAGCGCAGGGGCACAAGCGTGCGACTTTAAACGAGACAGGTTGTGAGTTCCATTCCCACTCGGAGGAATGAAATATGACCTGGCCCGGTAACGAGGCGCGGCGTTGAGTTCCGCCACTTAACACGCAACGTCTGCAGAATTCGATGGAACACCCCACATTCCACTGAATTCTGCAGACGTTGCGTGCAATGGAAGTGTCTTAACAGGAACGGAGTATCTTAGCACTTGATTGACTTTCTATCTGCTAGCGTGAAGCTTACTAAAAACGAAACATTACTAAGTACAAATCCAAATTAAAAAGATACAGATAACATAAGTATATCTTCTACGTATACGCAATACGCTGATGACAAGGAAGTCAAATATATCTCACATCATTATGGAATTGCGAAAGGGGTTTAGGGCATAAAAATATATTGTGATGTTGACATGGTTAGTTGGATTTGTGAGTACAAGCTTTTGTACGGTAAGTTAAAAAAATCAGCTTCTCGCATGAAATAGGGGAGCCTAATGTAGACACTACGTTCCCCACGCACCGCCAGATTTTTCGGAGCTTGCGTTAAGTGGGGGAACTCAAAGCCGAGCATTATCTTGTTACCAGATCGAATAAGTAACAATAATTCATTCTCCGGAATGGAACGTAAAGTCACAACTATAGCATTTACAGTTACACACTGTGAAGCTGCAGTACGACATTAAAGTCGGTAAGCTTTTAATAAAAAAAATAAATTTTAATTTAAACACAAGGATAGATCAAATATGAAGTCAAACCAAAATGATGTCTCTTAATTAATGAAGGACGTGTTCAAGAAATTATACGTCTTTAAATCATATTTAATATACATCTTCCTCCAAAATGTAAGAAAGGAAAATTTAAAGGATTAATAATGATAAAGTAATTTATCTTCTTCTTCTTTCAGGTACAAGATGTGGCCTTGGATCACACTATAGACCGGCGGCTAGAAATCCGAAAATCAAATTTTACGATCAAGAATCTATAATTATATTCAACCAATTGAGAATTTTAGAGCCTTTTTTGGCTTTATATTTAGTTCCAAAAAGGAAAGGACAAAATAAAAAAAATGAAGAAATTTTTATTATGTTGCAGTTCTATTAATTGGTCATATATCAAGTTGAGGTATTTCTTTTAGCTCCGCACTTTACCTTATTTACTTGTTTTAACATCTTCATAGATGTTCACATATGGTCCTTGTGATTTTAGAGTGATTTTCCTCGATTTTTATTGACTTGACGGGTCAACTAAAATCTTCCATTTCCTTTCTTACCATTTACTCTTGTGATTAATAACTATATTATATTTTTCATGGTCTTATCACTTCTCCTCATGCTCTGTTCTATTATATTTTGAATATGCTGTTCCATGTAAGCACTAATAACTTCGCAAACGTCTCCTCGTAAAGAGAATACACAAAGGAGGTTGTACGGTAAAAAAGAGATAATATTACACAATAAGAGAGTGCATGTTAAAAAGAGATCCAATTAAACTATTGCGTTCATCTATGAAATAAAAATCAATATTTACTCCTCGGTTGACCTTTGAAAACACAGTATCAACGATACTGGAGGAAAGTCATGTAAAAATCATGAGAGGGGTCCTCATGATTTTACCTGACCTTCCCCGGAGGGCATGTATGAAGAGGTTAATGACAGTAGGCGAGGCGAAAGAGGTATGTAGAGACCGTAGCGTTTGGCGCTCCGTTCTCTCTGACTACCCCGCTAGAGTTAAAGCGTGAAGGTAAGTTAAGTTACATTTATTTTATTTGAGGTTTTTGTATACAATAGGGAATTTATCTTTGAACCGCCTATATTTACTCAGTCCATTATACTGTAGCATATTACCTTTTATTAATTTCAGAATGAAAAAGTATAGCAGTTGCAACTGGCCGGAGCTAACTACGTACTGTGGATGCTGCACCATTCCTCATGGGATATATATTAGCTCTGTTATTACTATGGTACAAAATTTTATATATTTTATTTTGTTTCATATCATTTCTTTTGTGGAGAGGTATATTATATACCATTGGATTCCTACTTTTTATTTAATTTTCTTATCATTTATATTAATTATATTATCATTGATATACACATTTCATACATTATCATAAATAAGAAAATACTATTACTTACTTTTTATAAATTAGGCACCCAAGAATTTGGAAAATAAATACCTTTTTTTTTTGAGAAAATGTTCTTAAAGTGTATAAATGAAAATACTACATTACATAATTTTTAACAAAATACGACTTCAATCGAATCCCATAATCAGAATCTAACTAAACTCTTATCATTAGACGTCGGATTATATACACTATCAAAAGAATATTTATTATCAAAATTTACGTTTAGTCTCACAGTATAGATAAACATATATTTATATTCGAATTAGAATGATATATTAACATACAATAAACGATAAATTATAAAAAATATACTTATTTATTATAATTCGAGGCCAGTCATGGCGCAGACCCACAGAATTTGACTGTAAATGCGACTGGTTGCGGGTTCGATGCCCACTTGAGGAAATGAAATATTTATTTAAATTAAAATTTCTATTTCTTCGTTCTGGTGTCGAGGCAAAGCGTGGCATTGAGTTCCACCACTCAACACGCAATGCTTTTAAAATTCAGCAGAAAGTGGGGAATGGAGTGTCTTAACTAGGAGTCGCAATCCGGGATCCCGGGATATGGGTCCAAATATAGGTCTGAAAAATCCCGGTTTTAATTTTACAAAAAACCGGGATTTTCGATATTTTCGGTTTTTACAAAGTTAAAAGTTAATTATTCGAATTAAAACGTGCCTGCTATTAAATGTAGGAAAAGATATACAATGGTACATAACATACATCGGCAAAAGTAAGCGATGAGTTTTCCTCAAAATCCGGAATTTTACGACATTAACCGAGTTTGACCGGCCCGACCAACGAACGCGCAAGACCGAATTTTCTCATTGCGCGTCGTTGGATTTTCTCATTGCACGTCAAATTTTTATATTTAGCAAATATAATTTAATTTACTACTTCCCTAAAAATACCCTCCTAACTTAACTCTAAAAATAAGAACTTAACTTAACTTAGCTTCACGCTTTATCCCTTGCGGGGTAGTCAGAGAGAACGGAGCGCCAAACGCTACGGTCTCTACATACCCCTTTCGCTTCGTCCACTGTCATCAACCTCTTCATACATGCCCTTCGGGGGGTCCTCATGCTTTTTACGTGACCTCCCTCCAGTATCTTTGATACTGTGTTTTCGAAGGTCAACCGAGGTCTCCCCCTACCTCTCTTACCGCTCACTTTTCCATCATAAATCTTTTTTGCCATTCTTTCATCACTCATTCGTTCGACGTGCCCAAACCAGCTGAGCACGTTCTTCNAATTTGACGCTTTTAAATGTTTTGTGAAAGCGTAGTGTGAATTACGGCCTCGAAACCACTTTATCACCTCTTTATACTGAATAGGTCGTACCTTACGAGTACGTGTGTGTTTACTATAAATAATAAGAGAGGATTCACACTATAGTGTTGGTAATGGTTCCTTTCTGTGTTCGATTTCATATTCTTTTTATTAGCTTCTCGCTGTATCCTGCCTGCCAGGATAGGCAGAGGGAGCTTAGTGTTAAGACATCCGTTCTCTATTTTGCACTGAATTTTCAAGGCATTACGCGTTGAGTGGCGGAAATCAATGCCGCCCTTTGCCTTTACACTAGAGTGATGAAATAAACTTAACTTACCTTTACGCTGTATTCCTAGCGGGGTAGTCAGAGAGAACGCAGCGCCAAACGTAACGGTCTCTACATACCTCTTTCGCCTCGTCCACTGTCATCAACCTCTTCATACATGCTCTTCGGGGGATCCTAATGCTTTTTACGTGGCTTTCCTCCAGTATCTAGGATACTGTATTTTCGAAGGTCAACCAATGTTTGCCCCAACCTCTCTTATCACTCATTTTTCCATTACAGATTTTTTTTACCATTCTTTCATCACTCATTCTTTCGATGTGTTCAAACCAGACGAGCATGTGTTTCTTTCTTTTTTCTTTCTTATTCTTCATTGTCACCGTGACATCCTCTGCCATTCTGTGTATTTCTTCATTGCGGATTCGATCAGCTAAGCTGACTCCGCATATCCTATGAAGAGATTGCATTTCCACAGCATTCATCTTTCTTTAATTTTTCTTCTATAAAACGCTTCGCTGCCGTGTAACAGCGTCGGTACCAACTTGCAGCTTCGCTGACGTTTCACAGTCTCAATGCAGCCAAGGTACCATTAACCATGTTACCGGCAGCAATACGCCTGTTCGCAACCATCTTCCATGAACACATTTCCCAATTATACTACTTCATTCACTTGTTCGTATATCTTACCATTTACACTGATTTTGCGTTTTGTCTTTTTCTCATTTCTTTCAAATACTAGAATCTTTGTCTTATTTACATTGACGCAGAGACAGAGGGAGATAAAATGAAAATATTCATTTAAATATTTAATGTTGTCAAGTGGGGCGAAAATTGGAACCACAACCTCTCACGTCTATAGTTAAACGCTTGTTGTGCCCCTGCGCCACGACAGGCCTCATCTTATATTTATGTATGAGAAATATTATTAACTAGCGGCCCGCCCACGTCTTCGCCCGCTTAAAATACATGATTATTGATTTAATAAGCAGAATTGATTGACAACTCTAATGATTTCTAATATGATTTTTTTATTACTTTAATCTGTAATATTCTAATATGTTTTTTTACGACATTATCGTAACTTCTATAAGAATTTTTGATTATTTCGAACTAAAAAATATGACCAATATATATTATATTCATAAAATATACATAAAGCTAATTATTCATTATATGTATATATTTTTGTAACATTACGTTATTTTTACCTATGTTATGTTTTTTAAAACTCTGTTAAATGTGCTGATGTCAGTTAATAATTTAGTTTACTGCTTCAGAAACAGCTTAAATAGGGATTCATAATATTCTTTGTAAAATAACTGTAATGATTGCATATTAACTCCTGTACAGTTTTTAAATTAGTTACATTATATTATTACCTAAATGTACAATTAGTAAATATGTAGTTATTACAGGGTACACGTAGAAAGGATGTTTTTAGGCATTTTTATATAGATTTATTTCAAACGAATGAACGAACCAAAAAATCTATGTATTTACTTGATATTTCATTGAAGATAAAATCGTTCTTTATCTCTGTGTTAAATTAATTACGACTTAAACTTAACTGTTATGATTTATGAAGGTAATCTACACTAACAATTCTATTTTGTTTACTTTATTGTATAAAATATTGTATAATAGTGCTTCAAAAATATTTTTTTTTATCAACAGTCATATAATCAAGACGTTTCGAATGTTATTCTTCAGCCAGGAATCTTACCAGCGCGATTGCTATATAACATTCACAGGCAATCTAATGCCTTGAGTTCGTTCAAATGACGATAACTTTCTTTTAATGAACCGATTTTGATGAAACAAACTTTAAATGTTAAGTAGTTAACAAACCAAAGCTATTGGTGAAACTTTTAAGTAAATCGGTTCAGTACTTTCAGAGAAAAATGTGACCATACATATCGACAGACAGAAAGACAGACAAACAGACAAGAAATTAAAAAAATATATGTTTGCTTTCTATTATTCTTTTTAAGTGTCTCTCTATCCATTTCAGTCAAAATTACTAAATGTACAGACAAAATATTTTTACTGTCTTATTATATATAGAGAAGATCATAAGGGAAGCATCAGCTTTCAAATAAAAGGAGCATATTATGTTATGTAATTAAATATATATTGTAATGTAAAAAATTGTTAAATATACATATATAAACATTCGCTTAACCTTAGATCTAAGTAAAATTTTGTAAAATAATATAAAGTTAAAAATATAATTTTCCTATTATAGGTATTAATTGTATGTAAACGATAATGTAATTAATTATTATATATTATATAATTAATTAATTAATATATATGATAAGGAAATTAGATGTAATAATACATTTAACAAGGGTACGGACCAAGTGTCTGTAGTGTTAAGAAATAACAATAAAAAAAATAAATAAAAATAATAGGAGCATCATCAAAATCGGTTCACCTAGTCAAAAGTTTTGAGGTAACTAACCTGAAAAAAACATTCGAATTGATAACCTCATCCTCTTATAGAAGGCGGTTAAAAAGGACTCTTCTCAACCTGAGTCATTTATCACTCCAGGATTTATAAAGTATTATAATAAAGTATTATAATTTTCTCTTAATTTGGAGAGAGTCTTTCTTCCAGAGTTAAGATTGATGCTGTTAATTATTTTATTTTATTTCAGATTTTAATTATTCTTATTTTGGTGCCCAATGCCTTGTTTTTGGGGGGGTTAATTCGAACACGAGAAATGATCATATTGGGAGACATGAGTTTTCTTGAAAGCCGTATAGATGGAGATTTTTCAGATCGAGAGACGATACTTGCCTTCTATAGAGCTTTAATAGCTTATTACATTACGTGGATATCGCTCAGATGGATTTACATATTATTTATAGTATGGACAATGTACGCAGTTTATGCAGTATGTATTTTTTAAAATATGACTACAGTTTTTAAAATATGATGATAAAAATGGAGTATTGTCCTGTAGACACAATTATTGTAGGTGTAGTGAATACTCAAATTAGACAAAATATCTTTACAGTCATTACGTTGAAATCCTCACTTGTGAAAATACTTATTACTATGACCGAACTAGAATAATTTAAATCATGTTGCTTATCATTATTAACTTTTATACTTGAAAGAACAGTATTTATTTACTGATTTTTCTTAGCTTCTATCTAATAAATCAAAAATTTTAAAGTGCTCGTATAGGTAAGCTCGTATAGGTAGGTTTGTATATCTCTTCCAATGTTCTAATCTTACTTTCAGGTTTAAACAAATTAAATTTCCGATGGATCAATTTATATAAAGCTGTTGTCAATAGATTAGTTTCAACAGCTTTACATATATGTCTTATAGTTCAAATATAGTATATTTTATTAATTCTTTTGTTTATTTTTCTTTTTTATTTGGTTTAAAAATTTGTGTACATCCTTTTTTACAGAAACACACTCGCACATTGAAAATCATCCTTTTCGCAAACGTACCACTCTGGCTTATTGAATTCTTTTTATCTTTCGTCAATCTATTTTTCGTCGGCTTGAACATAAAAATTGTCATAATAATTAGTCACAGTAAGTTATTTTTTTTAATACTCTCGAGACTTACATTTAATCCTTGAAAAATTACTTATATGTGATAAAATTATTCGCATTATTACAATTCGCCCGAGTCACTCACCATAAAATATTTTTTAAATGACAGTTTTAGTAAGGAAAATAGACAAATATAATTAGGAGAAACACTTACGGATAAGCCTGATATAAACCTTTTACTTTTCGTGTATTTGAATAATACTTTTGATTTCCTAATTTTTATGTACGATTTCTATATTATTTATGATATTAACATTGATTTCTAATAAGCATCATAATTGCAGTATCGGAGATATACAACATTTTGGCAATACGGAGCTATTATATGAAGTTGAGGGGTAAATCAAGACTAGTAACAGATGCAATAGCAATACCAACTATGACGGATACGAATTCTACAATAGTATATCCAAATACAGCCCTTGCTAACGGTAAGCACTGTAGAAGCTGTTCTTGTACAGTTCGAAGAAATACACTTGGAAGTGATATATTTATTTCTACACAACCAACGACGCTACCAAATGGACACACAAATGAAAATACACCAATGGACTCCACTTCTATAGTAGAAAGTGTTGTGGCAGATGGAGTTTCCGTAATTACAGATCGTGGTTCTCGACAATTGAGTCTAGATTTTCCTTTGAGTAAAACAGACCTTTCGGATGAACCGGTTATATACGATAAGGCACAACTGAATGTTGGATCCAATCCCGTCTTAGAAGATAGATGTTACATGTTGTAATAAAGTATCTAGAAAAGAAGAAACTAAAGATTAAGACACTGATACGATAATGTGGAAATCAATTTGTTTTCAAATGATTCAAAGCGCATATCCCGCAGTTAAGAAATACATCGATCCAAGTGGAAGTAGAGCTAGACGTTGTTTTTTGAATAACAAAACGTAGGTGTGATAAAGTTGCTTGGAGATACTGGGCAAGCGACGGAAGCGTACAAAAGGAATAAAGATTGCAACCGAGTTTGTTTGTTTCATTGAGTGTAAGAGTCCTTTAAAGAAATATGTATTGTATTCACAAAAATAATTGAAGGCTTGTGTAGATTAGAATTTATATATTTTTATATATTATGAGTAAATGGTTAAACGACACATCATCTAAGTCAAGTAGGTGTTGATTTCATGTATTAATATATATTGAAATTTTTTAGTTCTTATTATAAAGTAAGTAATTACAATAAGTAATTAAATGTCAAATTAATTAAAATACTTATAAAAATAAAAATAAATCAGCTTCACGCTGTATCCCGCACACAGCAGGGTAGGCAGAGGGAACCTAGTGTTAAGACACTCCGTTCCCCACTTTCTGCCGAATTCTGGAGGCATTGCGTGTTGAGTGGCAGAACTCAACGCCGCGCTTAACCTCGACACCAGAGCGAAGAAATGGAAATATAAATTTAAGTAAATATTTCATCTCCTCGAGTGGGGATCGAACCCACAACCAGTCGGTTTTGCAGTCACACTTCGTGCCGCTGCACCACGACTGGCCTCAAAAATACTTATGCAATCATCATAAAAACATAGTACACTAAAACAAAATAAGCCGCAGTGCGACAGCGTGTGGTTATATATATGATGGTTTAAGTTACAACTGTCGTCATCTCCAATCACAGGAATAAAAAAATATTTCCATTTGGTAATTTAGTCCAATTATCCAGACATTGCAGAAGAGGGGTGGAAATTAACGATGCTCTTTGTCTTGATACCAGATCAAGAAAATCGAATGGAATCCACAACCACCGCGCTTACAATCAGACGCTGTGCTGCTCCACCACGATGGCCTATCACTAATTCACAAGTATCTTCTACATTGTTCTTACAAAGACCTGGAAAGCATATTGTATGGTATTATTAAGCAATAGACACTTAAAAATATTTTTTTTTGTATTACTTAGTCTTGTTCGACTAATTAAGGTGTTGTGATCCGGCATGTGTCAATGCAATTTCGAGCTATGAAGGCATTGTCAATTAATTAAAATTGATAGAAAGCGAAGCGAACCAGTATCATAACACTAATTTCTCTCTGCCTACTCCGCTATGGCATCAAATGCGGAAAAAAAGGAGATTATGTGCCCATAATTTTCCCCATTGAATTGGACGGATGCGGGTAAATGAATGAAACAGTATTATCAAAGCGTTTAACGTTCGTCATCTCGGAAACTGTTTGTCCGACGTCCTTCCATGAAGTGATTACAGTTATCTATGAATTACAATAACATTCAATATTTGTTTTGTTTGGTAAAAACCACGTGGATAGTATTGTTAACAGTAGATCTGTTTGTTTTTATTGTATGTATGTGTAATGGTCTGTTCTCGTTTTGTCGTAGTTTAGTATTAGTATTTTAAAGTCTACATTTGCTCATTTTTATGATAGAGTCGATCAGAAAATTCAACACGTTACTACGTTATCAACACGTTGATTATACATTCATTGATTTTTTTTCAGCTTCACGCTGTATCCCGCACACAGCAGGGTAGGCAGAGGGAACCTAGTGCTAAGACATTCCGTTCCCCACTTTCCGCCAATTTCTGGAGGCATTGCGTGTTGATTGGCGGAACTCAACGCCGCGCTTTCCTCTCGACACCAGAGCGAAGAAATGAAAATATAAATGTAAATAAATATTTTATCTCCTCGAGTGGGGATCAAACCCACAACCAGTCGACTTTCCTCATACATTCATTGATAATTAAATTAAATACACTAATAACGTGACAACAAATGTTGTTGTTGGTTATTTTTAATTTCCATTAATTTATAATACCATAACATAACGCACAAAATAGGAATGACGCGCAAGATTATAGTCCGGCCCGGCGTTAAGTTCCGCTACCAGCACTGATTATATCTATTTAGCCGAAAAAATGTAGAACGAAGTTTATCTGTCAGTAGGTTATCTCTACCTTTTTTAATAATGGCAAACACGTAAATGTGACGCTTAAGTAAGTCGATTTTTGTAAGTATGTAATAAAATATTCATTTGGTTGGTAATAATTGTATCGTCATGAAATTTAGCAGCTTAAGTGGAAATACAATAATGTGTTACCGTTGAGCTGGTCTGATGATGAAGCCAGATCCTGAAAAGTGAAACTCTTCAGAAGTTACTATTAAATCACTCGAGTGTAAGATCATATTATAATATAATGTAAAAAAAATCAGCTTCACGCTGTATCCCGTACACAGCAGGGTAGGCAGAGGGAACCTAGTGTTAAGACACTCCGTTCCTCACTTTCTGCCGAATTCTGCAGGCATTGCGTGTTGAGTGGCAGAACTCAACGCCGCGCTTATGCTCAACACCAGAGCGAAGAAATCGAAATATAAATTTAAGTAAATATTTCATTACCTCGACTGGGGATCGAACCCTATATTATATATATAACCTCTATATTATAATGTGTCCAAGCCCATTCTATAGTTTCTAACAGAAATAGTAGTTAAACTATGTAATTATTAGTGATGCGCCGAATAGTGGTTACACCGAATAATATATAATAATTACTAATTATTATATTTTTATTTTGTAACGACGTTTTAGGCATTTCCCAATATTGTTTACAAACAATTCCTGAAAATATAATTAGATTATTTTTAATCACTGTAAATATATTTGTGTGTTTTCTTTAATTATAAGTCAGATAATTATCTGTATCTTATTTGTGAATTGTAAATATAAACAAACGATAGCTAACGATCTTTTTCGGAACTCAGAGGTCACAATAATTTATAAAAAAATATGAAATTTAAATAATATAATAATTAAATAAAAAATAATAATAAAATTTAATTTTGTGTTGCATAAGTACTAAAAGGAAATGTAAATAAATTGTGCATTTACGTAGTTAATAAGTAAGTATATAAGTCAAGTCACATGTTTTTTCTCACTAATTATCTAAATCTGTTAGAATTTTTGATATTGGAATTAAAAAAATATATATTTAATCAGCCTCACGCTGTATCTCGCAAGCAGAGGGAACCTAGTGTTAAGACACTCCATTCCCCACTTTCCGCCAAGTTCTGGAGGCATTGCGTGTTGAGTGGCGGAACTCAACGCCGCGCTTTGCCTCGACACCTGAGCGAACACATGAAAATATAAATGTAAATAAGTATTTCTTTTCTTCCAGTGGGGATCGAACCCACAGCCAGTCATTTTACAGTCACACTTTGTGCCCCTGCGCCACGACTGGCCTCGGTTTGCTTATAAAATACATATATATTAATTTATATTAAAATAATAAATAAAACAAGTAATTATGTTTTTATGCGTGTCGAGGTTAAGCGCGGCGTTGAGTTCTGCCACTCAACACGCAATGCCTCCAGAATTCGGCAGAAAGTGGGGAACGGAGTGTCTTAACACTAGGTTCCCTCTGCCTACCCTGCTGTGTGCGGGATACAGCGTGAAGCTAATTTAATTTATTTTTTTTAATTTAATAAATAAAACCAAGAATAACAAAGTTTTTTAATGTAACGTCCGCAAAAAAACCTTATGTTTGTGTTGCACCAATGCCTATAAATTACATAGATATTGCCCACGTGTTTTGCACATGTCGCAAGTTAATATTATTATATTTATATTAAAAGGTCATTTCTCGACTAATGACAATGTGAGCGAGAAATTATAAAGTAAATTGTACTCTAATGGAGTGAATAAGCTACTTCCGCTTGGCGTTGTTGTCCGAAAATTATACACACTAAATTTCGGCTTAGTTTGAGCTGTAAAGAAATTATTGTACTTTATGCTTTTCAAGTGTTTGAATGAATAATTCTCTTTAACAATATTTATATAAAAATCTTCCTTAGTTGTTATTAATTGACTGGCAAACAACGGAGAGACGAATTTATTGGAGCTGGAATCTTGAAATTTTGCATGTTCTTAGGCTAGGAAGCGTGAAGAGAGAGAGAGAATATATGGGAGGACCAAGATAATTTTTTATATACTTTATGGTGACGGAAAACAACGGGATTCTTTCGGTTTCCGGGGATTCATCACTAGCAATTTTGCATGCGATTAGATATAAAAATATTCAATAGAAAATTTTAATATGTTATTCTCTCGGACCAAAGGGTTTTTATTATTAGGATCATTATTATAAAGACCCATTGGTCCTGAATTTTGATTTTAGCCTCTGCAAGAAACAGAATTCCAAGTTTTTCATCTAAGGGGTCTCGAGCTTAGCTTTCGCGTTCGCTCCTTCACATGCTATTTGGTACATAATGTACTTTAGTACGCATAAAAACATAATTACTTGATTTATTGATTTGTATTAAAAATGGCCGTTTCAAATCAAATCAAATCAGCGGAAAGTGAGGAGCAGAGTGTTTTAACACTAGGCTCCCTCTGCCATGCTAAACGCGGGATACAGCGTGATACTAAAAAATATTTAAGTAGTAGGTATGATATGCATGGGAATGCTAATCAAGTCAAAATCTGCTTTTTGTATAAATAAGTGAAGTCCCACAAAAACACTCTGTAAAAAATCTCTCTATGTAAAGCCGTACCTGGTTATAACCAAGCAAGCAACGTTACTACTATTTTATTTTTATTCATATATTACAGTTAAAATTTATTTGACCGGCCATTCTTGCATAATTACATATAAACAAGTCAATGGCCAAGTCATATAAAATTTAACTCTATTAATAAAAAAAACTGCAGTGAGGAACCTTAGACTTGGCTTTACCTAGAGATTTCATTACTTTTAACAGATCTTCATCGAGACTTGGCTGGTTTTTTACAGTATGTTTTCATGGGATTATACTTATCACAGTATAAAATTACATTTTCTATAGTAATTCTAATGAAATAACATATTTTTCCCATGAAGCGGAAGCAAAAATCCCGAACATACGTAACAAAAACACAAAACAAAGTATCTTATCAAAACAACTAGTACATTCCGGCGAGCAGAGAGAGTATATCGTATAAAACTGTAGGCGATCTGACATTAGTGCAGTGAGTTCATTGAGACCGCACTGGACGGACGTCGAACTTCGACCCTATGTTTATATTAGACAACACTATTATTAGACATTTTGTTAGACAAACTAATTTACATTAATTTACACGCTAACGACTTTTAGACAAGTTGTCATTATTTAGACACTTTTGTGTTTGTTGTTCTTGTTGTGTGTCACCAAATTATACAAAAATGTTCTGTGAACTACCAGAATTTGGAAGATGCTGCTTCTGCATGCCTTTGAGACGAGGCGTTTTAGTGTTTGGATATTTAAACATTGTGAGTAATTTTAATTGATTTAAGTTTAATATACTAAAGTGCATGTTGTTTAATATATTAAAATGCGTGTTGTTACTAGAGCAAGGAAATTAATATAATTAATTCCTTGAAGTGGACATCGAACCCACAAACGTCGCGCCTTGAACGAATAATTTGAATTTATTATTATTAATTATCCTAAGTTTTTTTGTACTTACATGTGTAAGTAATAAGGGTATTTGTTAAATGAATGAAGGTCATTTAAATGAGTCTTAATTATGTTTTATCAAAATAAAATGGTTTTATACTATTATCTCTATATATAATAAGACAGTAAAAATATTTTGTCTGTACATTTAGTAATTTTGACTGAAATGGATAGAGGGACACTTAAAAAGAATAATAGAAAGCAAAAAGATTTTTTTTGAATTGTTTGTCTGTCTGTCTGTCTGTCGACATATTTTTGTCCGCATTTTTCTCTGAAAGTACTGAACCGATTTACTTGAAAATTTCACCAATTGCTTTGTTTTAACTCAACTTAACTACTAAAGTTTAGTTCATCAAAATCGGTTCATTAAAAAAAAAGTTATCGTCATTTGAAAGAAGTCGTAATTAATTCAACACAGAGATAAAGAACGATCTTGAAAGAAATATCAAGTAAATACAAAGATTTTTTGGTTGGTTCGTTCATATAATATATGTAACTAATTTAAAAACTGTACAGGAGTTAATATGCAATTATTACAGTTATTTTACAAAGAATATTATGAATCCTTCAAATCAATAATTTAACATTTAAGGCTGTTTCTGAATGAGTAAATTAAATTATTCACTGACATCAGCACATTTAACAGAGTATATTATATAGGTAAAAAGAACATAAAGTTACAAAAATATATACGTGTAATAAATAATTAGCTTTATGTATATTTTATAAATATCAAATATCAACAATGGTCGTATTTTTTTATTTAAAACAATCAAAAATTCTTTGACGATAATGTCGTAAAAAAATCATATTAGAAGTCATTATAGTTGTCAATCAATTCTGCTTATTAAATCAATAATCATGTATTTTAAGCGGGCGAAGCCGTGGGCGGGCCGCTAGTACTATACTATATTAACTTTACTCTTTATCCCTAGCGGGGTAGTCAGAGAGCGCCAAACGCTACTTTGAAAACTTATTCTAAACAATTAAAATGTTTTTAATTGTTTAGAATATGTTTTCAAAGTCAATTAGAAAATATTGGAAAATGGAGGCAATGAAAACAACTCAATTCCCTGAGTGGGAATTGGACCCACAAAATTGCTGCATTTGCAAAACTGCGCCGTAACATAAATTTATTATATTTTGTTATTCTTATTTAATATTTTTTACGCCATGTGTCAGAATTTTCGCGTTTCCATTTTTTTATTATCTATATAAAAAAATAACATAAATTTAATTATAATTAAAGTAGGTATGTTTAATATAAATAATGACATACTTAAATGTTTCTTTTAAATTGACTTTCAAGGGTACATCTTATCTTTTCGTAGAAATTATTCCGCTTAGTACGTAGAAAACGAACTTTACTCTCGACCGTATGACCCTAAACTAGATAGAACCCGTACCTACTAAGTAATCAGATACTCGAAGAACGTATATTGTATGTACGTCATAAACAAATATTGTTTTTTCCTAGTATCAAGACACTCTGTTCTATTGTTTCCGCTAAATTTTCCAGACATTGCGTATTGAGTGGCGGAACTCAGCGCTGTGCTATGTCTTGTTACCATAGCCAGGAAATGAAAATCATTCCCTGAATGAGTAATAAACTCGGAACCGAATGTGGGAAATTGGACAACGGCGTATTTTAACCCCGTTTATCCCGGAAATCTAACTAAGCTATATCCGGGATTAACTGAATATGCTAAATGCATGATGCATGAGCATATTCCCATATGCTTAAACTTTAAAACAGCTGTATGAGCCCTACAGCTGTTTATCGTCGTCGTATTTGAATTTGGGTCTTCAACACTATAATCTATATTAAGATTGACAGACTCACTAACACACAATTGGCACATGCCGCAATATACAATCAAAAAACGATTCACTAAGAAACGTATAGCGATGACTATTCTTAAATTGTTTTAACAATAGATTTAATTAAAATTGTATCTGGTCATTGTTTGTGTAAAGGAGTTAGCAAAAATATAACGTATTATGAAAATGTGAAGATTGAGTATGTTTTTATACATAGTTGAGCGCCTCAAGTGGTACACCACTGGGCTATGACCACAACGACTTTGGGTTCGACTTCCATTTTCAATAGAATTATTTCAATTTTCTTTCTCTAATAACGAGACATAGCGCAGCATTGAGTTTCGCCATTCAACACATAATGTCTCGAAAATTGGACGGAAAATTAGGAACGGAGTGTCTTACCACCAGGTTTTACTGCTACAAGTCAGATACATTATGAAACTAAATAAAGAAAGATTACATTAAATATATTTTAATTTATTTCCAGCTCTTTTCAGCGTTTATGGTGGGAGTCTACAGTTACTCTGTCCACCACAACGCGGATGTGATCCTCGTGTACCACGGAGTGACTTCAAATATTGAAGACAAATTCTGTCTCGCGATATACTGTGTTGATATAGTGTTTAATGCATTGATGGTGTATGGAGCACACAGGGTAACTATAACTACTTAGCAATAGTCTAACTTAGGTATTAATAAGTTAGTTTTCTTGTGGGTAGATTTTGTCGAATTAGTTTGGAAAATGAAAATGTTTCAAGTTTCCTCCAACGAGGAGTTGTCAAACCCCCAACAAACACATACAAATACGAAACGTATATATTATTTTAAATTTAATTTCCGCGAAATTATGGTCTTGAATTATGAGACCAGTTATTCTAACGAGCGTCCTTTTCAAGGACAGTTCAATGATAAATATCATTCCACGCGGTGGCGAAAACCAAACAAATGAGACATCACGTTCAAAGTATATTACAGTGGGTTTTAAATTACCCGCAACACTAGCCAAGAATTCTAACAACTACACTATAAATTGAAATAAACATACAAATATTAACTTGATACATTACTTCAGTATATATAATTTTAAATATTTTGAGCAGAAGGTAAACAGTTCTTTGTTAATTTTTTTTATATTATACATAGACTCTCGTCCAATGAACTGATCAATCTTTTTCATGGGTTATGTATATTTGAAATTAAATAGGTTATTCACGTTTCACAATATAACACGAACACGATTAACGCTTTTTGTCATTGCATTTATTATTCAAAATATTGTCAATTTTGCCACCGTGATGCCTTAACCTATAATATTTAATTTATATATAAAACTACTGGACTTAGGAGCGTATTTATAAATCTAGAGAGCGATCTTGAGATGCTGTTTCAATAATAATCTATGAATGAAAACATCATCAATCGATGTAAATGCGGTTTATAAATATGCGCCTTACATAGTTAAAAAAATCTACGTGATCGAGATAAAATTGAATTTTTCATTTTACTACTTAGATTTCGCACAAAGTTGTGAATAACGATTAGTTTACTATAACACGTTGTATAAAACAAAACATTTAATATTTTCAGCAAATCGTATCGTACATCCGGATATTCTACTACTACATGATAGCGACGACCGGGGCGCTGATCATACTGGAGATAGTATCTATAACTGCGTCGGGATATTTCGACATTCTTGAACTAGTGGGATTGTTCTTCACGGGGCTGTGTAAGTATACAAAAGGAACATTTTTTTAAAGCCCGTCGCAGCGCAGGCGCAATGGCAAAGTGTTTGGCTGGAAACGAGGCAATTCGTGGGTTCGACTCGACTGAAATGTTTATATGAATAAATAAATGTTTATATGAATAAGTAAATAATGAATACGCCACTCGATACTGAATGTCTCGAAAATTGGGCGGTACGTGGGGAACGGAGTGTCATAACACTAGTTTTTATCTTTTAACCCTCCTGTATACGGGATACAGCGTGAAGAAAAATAGGCCTTGGAATTCGTTAATTGTGCAATAATGTCTGCTAACAGCCTTCTGTGCTTTTGCAAGTCAAAGAATAATTTGCTTGGCAGGACCAAAAATTAATATTACACCTTCATACTTTTCACCGCATAGCACGCTTTAACAGTATTCTGCTGAAGCGTGTCTATTGGTAGAGAAACAGAATAAAGTGTAAAACACTCCACTTCCGACGCAGCGATCCATTTTCGACCAAGTTAATAATATTTAATTAACGATAATAGTCGTTAGTCAGATATCACCAGAAATTGACAATATATTTAAATACAATAATAATAATAGCAAAAACAAATTGAGAAAAAAATATATAATTTTTTTTTCATTTTGAAATGTAATATGACGAAAAAATATTTAATACGAATTTGTATATAAAAAATATTATAATGAAGCTGTATGCATCAAATTATATTTAAATTGTTTAAAATGCCCTTTGGTATAGGCAAATGTTTTTCATGAAAAAATTACAATGATATTCTAAATTTAAAATCTATTACGAGGCTTAAAATTTTTAAGAGATATTATGTAGTAATACATTCAACAATTTTGATTTTTCAGGTCTGAATCTGTACTTACTGTTCCTGGTCAGAAGTTTATTAAAGAAAATGGAAAACTCAGGAGGAGCTTACGAGAATCAACTCCAACAGTTCATCAACGGAGAAGTTAAAGTAGAAACCAACGGGATATATCCAAGCACAGTCATACCAATTGAGAATTCTTAGGTTATATAAGCTTAGAATTTATACGAGTACTTTTGTACTAATTTTGTAAAGACAAAGAACTTGTTTTTTTGAACGCACTTATCTCAGGAACTAATGGTTCAAATTATAGGCTATAAAAAGTAGTAGTTTTTTTTTTAAATTAACTTGTAGTACCTAATAAAAAAATCACTTGTAATTTTTTGGACCAAACAATTACTGATAATAAATAACTTTAAGATTATTTTATTATACTATACTATAATTGTTATTATAAAAACTTCATACTTTATGTTTAACGTAATTTAACAAAATTACCGAATTCTAAATTTGATATGATTTTGTTAGAGGCTTGGAATATGAGTCAATATATGGTCGATTTATTTTCTTGCAAGGACAAACATCAATAACAAAAGCATCTATAATAATTTTCTTAAACATGTATAACAAAATATAGTTTTAATAATATACAAGATTTCTAACTTCCTTTTATTAAGATTTTAAATTTTAAGAATTAATAAGTATTTTTTTAAATATTTTAGCTAAGTCTAGTTGGGATTTGATTAAGATTGACATTTAATTTTATTTTAAACATACAATTTAATGCCAAAGACAATTATTTAATTTATTTTAGTACTCCACAGTTGAGATCGTCATCTGTCATTTTGAAGAGATCCTTTATAAAGAACTCGGCAGGTTAATGACTCACTGGTTCTATTTTTTTTTATTAAAGATCTTACAAACGATGAGTAACTTCTATAGCTATATTTATTGTTTACATGATTAGTTTTAAGAGAGGAAAATGCTTTCGATCTAGAAATGAAGATTTGATCTAGAAATTGCTTTATTTCGTTTAAATTAAAACCTTGTCTATATATGTATGTATATGACTATATATAACCGTAATTCCTCTCGATCTACCCGGGAAATTGAATTATTTAATTTCTCCGCTCTGGTAACAAGCTCGGCGTTCAATTACTCCACTGAACACGCAATGTTCCGAAATTTGGACGGTGCGTGGGTAACGGAGTGTCTTGACAATAGGTACCCTCTGCATACATTGCTATATGCGGTATACAGCGCGAAACTGCGTTTTCTCTATTTTTTTAATTATTCCAATGCTTAAAATATATCTCTATAAATAATAGAATGGCTGGCTGTGTTACCTTTTTATTTAATGTCATGTTAGGATATATCGTATGACTGTTTGATAAGATCTCGTTGAATTATTGGTGTTGAGTGGCAGAACTTAACGCCGCGCTTTGCCTCGAGACCAGAGCGAAGAAATGGAAATATAAATTTAAGTAAATATTTCATCTCCTCGAGCGGGTCGGAGTGAGTCACACTTTGTGCCGCTGCGCCACGACTGGCCTCATCATCATGGTTTATTGTTTAGATCTATAATAATTTCTTTATTTTATCAGAACAAATAGAATCAGACAGCTGCATCTAGCATATAATATTTAGCAAATAATTTAACGGGATTTTGTCATGCAGTTGTGGGACATACTATTACGATGATTTATGTATTTTAAGTTCCATTGATTTTAATACTAATGCTTAATTAAATTTGTTAAGCATAATATGTTTTCTTATGAAAAATGTACATAATTATATATTGATTGACTTATTAAATTATTTTAGGAGTAAGACTATATTTAAAAAGTAATAAATTATTAATATTAATGTGTGTTTGTATTGTAAAAATCAATTTTGCCCTTTTGTTTTATTTTTCTTTAAATAAATCAATAAAATGCTTAGCATAATACTTATTTAGAAAAGGTATAAAATTTTTTAACGTAGCAGGACTCGAACCCACGCCTCCTGGAAACTGACCAGGCGCTCTGACCATACGTTCTCAAGCACAAAACAAAAAGGAGAACCTATGTCTTAGTGGTCAGAGCACCTGGTCGGTTTCCAGGAGGCGCTGGTTCGAGTCCCGCTACGTTCAAATTTTTATACGTATTCTAAATTAGTATTTTTCTTTCCTAAGTGTGGAATAACACTTTAAAAACGTTAAAAATAAAATGCTTAGCATCTTCGGAATATTAAAACTTCTGAAATGTTAAAAATGACTGCCAATATCTATTGATATTGGCAGCCGATTAAGGGAGGATCACACTTTAGTGTAAGTCACAGTTCGTTCTCGTTCCGATTTACGTCTATTAAAAATATTCTAATCATTCCAGTCAAGTTCTGGTCCAGTCACGCATATGAGAATATTTATCATACAAGAATATGAGTTCGGATTGAGAACAAACCGTGAACGGCATTATAGTGTAAATTCTCCCATAAAATTATGATTATAAATTCAGGATGAAAATGTAACCGTCGTGGCGCAGGTTGACAGGCGTGCGAGTGTAAACGAGACGGTTGTGGGTTCGAATCCTCATCAAATATGTAATGCCTCAAGAATTCGGTGGGGTACGAAATTGTCTAAATGGGAACGAAATAGCTAAACATTAGGTGTCTACCATGCTAAGTGTATCCCACACACAGCGTAAGCGCAGCTAAAAAATAAGAAAAAATACTTTTTTTATGGAATAGGAGACCTTCTTAATATAAATAGTAAATACTCTAGTTGTGGATGCGATCCTCACTCAGGGTAATTATTGTATTTAAATTAATTTAAGCGAGCTTTTGAATGTCTTGAAAATTACGTTGAAAGTATGCGACAGAATATCTCGACACTAGAGTCCTTCTGCCTGGCTCGCTATGCACAAAAACGCTGATAAATGACTTCAAATACTTAGGTCTTCATTGTGTATAATAAACACGGCGCGTTCAGAAAAGCATAAATACCCATATCACAAAAGCTATCGAATATTTCCCCGAGTGGGGATCGAATCCACAACAATTGCATTTACAGTCAGACATACCACGTAGCCATGACAGCCTCAATTCGGTCTATTATTTTAATTTACTTTTATCTCACTTAACGCGAGTATATGTATATTTTCAACATAACACAATGGCGTCCAGTAGGCGTGAGCTGGACAAGGCGGACAACTCCGCATATCCGCGCCTTAATCGTTAAATGGGATAATGTGGTCAACGTCAATTGTACGTGGCTGTGAGTGAAGTCACGGGCAGATTTAGGAACGACTTCACCTGTCGTTGTTAGTCAACGACTATCCTTTGAACGACATTTTCCGCTAAAAATTGGTGATTTGGAACAAATTTTGGAGTAATTCTCAAAAGTAGTAAATGTTGAAATAACTTTTTTTTTTATTACTTTAAAGTATTTTTTGGTGGGTTTTTCCTTGATGTAAGTGAATGATAATAAGAATGCGTTTGGAAATACCAGAGTGCAGGCGGTGCTGTTGTTGTGTACCGTTACGGCATGGCATCCTTGTTTTTGGATATATTAACTTGGTGAGTTCTAGTTCTTTATTGAAATGACTTTCTATAATGAAATTCTACTTTCTTAGTAAATAAACTTCTGTTCTTAACTTATCTTTTATATAGAAATTCTGTATAATCGATAGTTATATCTGCATATTTGTAGCTTTTTTTTCTATTTTGTGTGAACCGATTTACATTTCGTAAATATTAGTTCTTATTATATACCCGCTTGAAATACACGAATTTTTATTTAAGAGTATTTAAGAAAACACCAAAATATAAAAATGGACTATTTATTTTAGTTTGGTTATGCATTAAATAAATTGTAATAAGTATTTTAGAAATTAATTTGATTATCGTATTTAAAAGATGGATAAATGAAATGTTTATTTATTTCACAACTGTCTAGGTAAGCCGTCACTCACAAATCTCTATCTATCTTTGAAAAATTTCAAGCACTATGCGGATGTTTGAGGGTGTCAATTTACATTAGAGAATCATAAATCTTGAAGTCTCTTTTCTATCATCATAAAAGAAAATAATCAGCTTCACGCTATATCCCGCACACAGCAGGGTAGGCAGAGGGAACCTAGTGTTAAGACACTCCGTTCCCCACTTTCTGCCGAATTCTGGAGGCATTGCGTGTTAAGTGGCAGAACTCAACTCAGCAGAAGAAATGGAAATATTAATTTAAATAAATATTTCATCTCCTCGGGTGGGGATCGAACCCACAACCAGTCGATTTTACAGTCACACCTCGTGCCGCTGCGCCACGACTGGCCTCTCATCATACAAATAATAATTTACAAACAGTATCAAACAACAAAACATTGAAAACTAAAGATTTGGCCAATTCAATATAACAGTTGTATAAAATAACAGAAATACTTTAAATTGATGTAACTTTTTTATTATTTCAAAATAGACTTTATATTACTACACAACCCCCTATATCTTTCAGTGTTAGTCCCATAATAATCGGTTCAGCTGGTCCGGAAGTTAGCTCGGATAAACAGAGAGACAGACAGACAAAAATGTTAAAATTGTTTATTTGTGTTTTGGTATCATGTAAATAGCTAAACTAAATAACTAAATATGATAACGCATTTGAAAAAACACAGTTATATACAGGATGGAAGAGGAAGTGCTCCTTTTACGGAAACAGCATATATCAATATCCCGCATAGCAGAGGATGCAGAGGGAATTTACACTGTTTTCTCCACTTCCAAAGCGAATAAATGAAAATATTAAATAAAATCAAATCAGCTTCGCGGTGTATTCCGCTCACAGCAGGGCAGGTAGAGGAAGTCTAGTGTTAAGACACTCCCGTTTCCAAATTTCCGTAAAATTCTGGAAGCATTGCGCGTTGAGATTTGTCTCGACACCAGAGCGAAGAAAATGGAAATATGCATTTTAATATTTCACTTCCTCGAGTGGGTATCGAACCTACAACCGTCCAAAGTCGCGTTTACAATCACACTTTGTGCCACTGCGCCACGACGTCCTCATTAAGTAATTTTAGTCTTTTGAGAATGTATTAGTTTTTGCTCGCAAAATTTGTGGGATTTAAAGAAAAATGTTTAGCTATAGGGTATTTGGGTACGGTAAAAAGGCGTGCACGGCAAGCGCAGTTTTTCCCGTGCAAAGTCCGATCTCGATCTTAAATCTTGAAATCTCGGCGTTTTTATTAATAGCCAATTCAGTAAAACAGTTGTATAAAATAACTGTTATAGCAATTAGCAAATTTGTCGAACTAAGTACTTTAAATTGATATAACTTTTTTATTTATGAACCGATTGTAATAACGTAAGAATCAAGATGCAGATACCTAATACAAAATAATATTAATCATAAATTACAGTTAATGGTAATTACATAAGATAAATGTATGTAAGTATACAATTTTTATTTATTTTTTAGATTTTTTCAATACTCGTGGTGGCGTTGGAAGCATTTTTAAGTTTTGAATATGTATCAACTTACCACACTATGGCTTTGTACAAGGGCGTCGCCTTCTACTCTCAGATTTGGTTTGCACTGATACTCTATACGGCGGAGATAGTATTTAACATTGTACTTCTAGTTGGAGCTCATAAGGTGAGTACCATCCATAATGTGAGTCAATACAAGATCACATTAAATAAAAACATTTTTGGCCAGGTTAGAGCGATTCTCATACTTTTAAAATCACATACCTCAATTTATGTGGATAGGCTATTTACAAATTTTGATTTTATTAACTGGATCGTATTTGCAGTATGCACATGCACATACATTGCAGTGTATTTTCTATACAACGTGACATTGGCAAAGTGATGTGAGCTCAACTGGCACATTCGTAACGCCATAATCAAAGAACAGAACTAAACTTTCATTGCGTTTCCTGTAATATATTAAATAATGCTAATATTTTATAATTAGAATGAGCGAAATCTTTCAGCTATATTGCTTTATGTCAGTGAACATCATGATACTGACAATATCTACGTGAAAATTTATACAATAAAAACGTATGCTTTCTCACAACACCGCAACAACTCAACAACGCCGCGCTTTTACTCAACACCAGAGCAAAGAAATGAAAATATTAAATATTTCTTTTCCTCGAGTGGGAACCGAATTCATAACCTGTCGTGTCGTGTGACTGTAAAAGTCACACGCTTGGCCCCTGCGCCACGACTGGCCTCTATATTGACAATACTGATCCTTTCATTCGTTCAGAATTTTAAAATCGTTTGTACATCTTCTATACTACATACACGTTTATATCTGCATATACTAATATTATAAAGTGGAAGAATTTATTTTGTTAATGTATAAGGACTAGCCATTACAGGCGGACGAAGCCACAGATAATGGTCAGTTTCTTATACAATGAGTCATTTTTGATGAATCATTTTTATTCTGATTATTATTTTTATTTCAGAAAAGAACAAAATTAATGCGAGCTTACTACTACTATGGCATCACCACCACTCTCGCATCGCTAGTCACTTTCATAGTGGTGCGCCATCAAGAACTATATAGACATTGGGCGTATTTTGTTTTGGAATGTTGTTTTGTTCTCAGTAGTTTAGGTAAGATTTTTTTTTATATATAATATATATTTTTATTTTAAAAATATATATGAGAAAAAAAGGCAAATGAGGTATGTGCCCGTAGCGTTTGGTGCTCCGTTCCCCTGGAGCGTGTAGCTGAAACACAGAAAATATTTTATGTGCCAGTGACTATACATTGTACATGTAATGTAATGATGGGTCGTTCCCATTCAAATTATTCCGTTCCTCCTTTTCCACTGAATTCTCCAGGTATTGCCATTGCAATGTAATCGTTGTAGGTTCGACCTCGTCTCAAGAAAATATTTATTATTTTAGCTTCATGCTGTATCCCGTACACGGCAGGGTAGGCAGAGAGAACCTAGTGTTAAGACATTCCCTTCCCCGTTTTCCGCCGTATTTTGAAGGCACTGCGTGTTGAATGGCGGATTTAACGCCGCGCTTTCGACGACGAACGCAACAGGTTGTGGGTTTGATTTCCACTCGAGGAAATTAAATATTAAATTTTATTTCTCCGCTCTGGTAACGAGGCATAACACTCAAAGCCTCAAGAAATCGGCAGAAAGTGGAGAACGAAATTATCCTAATGAGAACGGAGTGTTTTACACTAGGTTCCCAAGTTCTCTTTGCCTATCCTGCTATGTGCGGGATACAACGTGATATTAAATAATAGAAAAAAAAAGTTTTACAATTTATTTTCAGGGCTTCAAGTATATCTGTTGTTACTAGTTAGGAGTGAGCTATTGAAGATCCGACAAAGCACCCGTCTGTGTTATGTCAACCACGCGGCAGAAGTCATGGTTGATACGCCTCTACAAGTTGGAAGAAATCCCTTTTGAAATAATTGAATATAATTTAAGTTAATAATATTTTAAAATGAATTAGTAAATCTTAGATAATACTAGACAAATGTTAGCATTGTATAAATACCAACGATTCTACAGATTCGTTGTGGGCTCAATTTCCACTCGGAGAAATAAATTATTATCATTTCCTCATTCTATTAACAAGACAATGCGCGACGTTGAAATTCGGACTATATTTGGACTAAGATTGATATCCGATATTAGATTCTTTCTATCTATCCTGTTGCACGCAATATACAGTGTATAGGTAAAGACTATGGATTAATTTTCTTGAGATGTTCAATTTGAATATTTGAGAAAAAAAAAATCCTAACCCAATTGTGTTTTAGTCTCTGTCATAGAAAATATTAATCTTTCATAATTATTTGTGATTGTTTTTGACGTCTCTCTGAAGGTAGCAGCAGGGTAGGCACGGAGAACCTATTATTAGGACACTTAGTTTCACAATCTTCGAAACATTGCATGATGAATGGTAAGATTCAACGCCACTCTTTATATAAAAATGCTTTCCTGGACGTGGGAGTTGAACTCACAACCGTCGTATTTTACAGTCCGTCGGGCTGTAAAATACGTACTATGTTTTATTAAGTGACATGTAATTGTATATTTGCAGTATCGATAAAATATTATTATATAGTATAGTATAGTCGACTGAAGTATTTTAAAAAAAGATTTTATAGTTCAATTAAATAGATATTTTAAAACGTATGGATGGATGTTTACTTAAATATTATATGTATATATGTATCTCTTCATTAATGAGTGACTGACAGACAACGTACAGACGAGAGTACTGAAATTAGAAAGTTGAAATTTTGTATTTAAGTAGGATAGAGAGTGAAAAAGATCATTACGAGAGAATTTCTCGAAATGTCTAGGACTACGGGAACCTATAAATGAGATTCATTTTACGTCTTAAAATCCACGCAGAAATAAATCTTCGTTGGCTACAACTTATACTATAAAGATTAACAATAAATATTAGATACGGCAAAGTAGAGAGCCAGAGATCCCGAGGTCCCCCTATAGACGGACCTTATTAAAACGGAACAATCTACTGTAACGAAAAGCTCTCGGTATGCTACAATCTGATTAAGAAGGAGGGACATTACTAGGACAGCGGTCCGGAACTGATAACAATAATTAACTTGACCATGTACGTTTATCTCAATCTAGTGACCACGACCACTGTCAACAGTGCACAACTGAGAGTGATAACATATAGGGCTCTATGTAGGTCTCTATGTAGAGCTCTTTTTTATCGAAAAGGACTAGGCAAACGAGCGTTCGGGTCACCTGATGGTAAGTGACAACCGCCGCCCACGACCCCGTGCAACACCAGAGTAGCTACAGGTGCGTTGCCGGCCTTTAAGGTGGGTTGGGCGCCGGACCCTGGCATTACCTGATGCGAAACGTAGTGGCATAAAGCCTCTACTTAACGCCAGTTTTAAATGCCGGGGGTGGTAATGATCCGGTTGAGTCTGCCCATGCGTATTGCCATTGCTGACGACATGACTTTACCACACGTACTTTAGTCGCCTCTTACGACACCATCAGTACCAGGATGATCCTATTCTAGGCCGGAATCACACGGCAAAAAAGCCGCAGCTCGGTACAATTAATTAGAGTTTAAGTTAATCTTAAGCTAACTGTCGAATAAAGTACTAATTTTAAAAATGAGGAGCCCAGTCGTGGCGCAGCGGCACAAAGTGTGACTGTAAAACCGACTGGTTGTGGGTTCAATCCCCACTCGAGGAGATGAAATATTTACTTAAATTTATATTTCCATTTCTTCGCTCTGGTGTCGAAGTTAAGCGCGGCGTTGAGTTCTGCCACTCATCACGCAATGCCTCAAGAATTCGGCAGAAAGTTGAGAACGGAGTGTCTTAACACTAGGTTCCCTCTGCCTACCTTTGCGGTGACCATTTACCATCAGGTGACTGACTGGTCCTTTTCCATAAAAAAAGACACCTGTTCCAACTCGTGATCTTTTAAAATTAGCTGAAAAATGGGTATCAAGGTGTCTTCTCTACACTCACTTTTCCTACCCTGATGCCTGTTTGTCCTACCCATGTAAGAAGCGCGTGAAGCTAATAAAATATATAAATAAAATAAATCAGCTTCACGCTGTATCCGCACACAGCATCCGTGTCTTTTTTTATGGAAAAGGACCAGTCAGTCACCTGATGGTAAATGGTCACCGCAAAGGTAGGCAGAGGGAACCTAGTGTTAAGACACTCCGTTCCCCACTTTCTGCCGAGTTCTGGAGGCATTGCGTGTTGAGTGGCAGAACTCAATGCCGCGCTTAACCTCGACACCAGAGCGAAGAAAATGGAAATATAAATTTAAGTAAATATTTCATCTCCTCGAGTGGGGATCGAACCCACAACCAGTCGGTTTTGCAGTCACACCTCGTGCCACTGCGCCACAACTGGCCTCCAAATTAAATAAAATATATGGTCGTGTAAATATGTAGTCAAATTGAATTATATATGCATGTGAGCTTTGTCTTTTTCTTCTGCTCCTTCTTTACCTGTGCTTCGCCCCCATGGGCTAAAGACACAATTTAAGTATCTAAAGTAACTCTGACTGCAGGTACAGTGGATTATTGGAATGGACGGACTATCTAGCACAAAAACATTTTTACTATAAGGTGGAGTAGTTCCTGAGACTAACTCGTTCACCAAACCCAGACACAGACAACATCAGATTTATTACATTAAAAATAGATCTTGTGAACTGACTCCTTTTTTTAAATATAACTACTAGCTTGTCCCGCGGGTTTGTCCCTGTGGGTAAATGTAACTAAGAGTTGTGTACGTCACATTCTAAGCTTCAGAGGGAACCGATTGCAGTTACAGTGGATTACATCGGAACTGATTAACGTTTTGTTACAGCCTGCAGATCGATAAAGGAATGATCTAACAGAACCTGTTTTTTTTATACGAACCAGTAGTTTCAAAGATTAGCGTGTTCAAGCAACGAAACTCATTAACTTTTTTAACACTATTCAGATGCGTGTAGTAGACTGAGATCCCAGGGCCCCCAGACTTTCGTCATTTTAGTAAAGCTGAAATTTTGAGGATTAATAGTCTAATATATAGTTAAGACGGTATGTGTACTTACTAACTTCAAAATCGGGCCCTTTCAGAGGTAGCGCCAGCTTAAAGTACACACTCACCTACGTTGAAATAGAAACGCTCGTGTTTAAATATGTTGTTAAGAATAGTATAAAAAATGTATATTTATTATTACCAGACGTTTAACGTGGGCCTTTATTCCTGCCAGGCGTCCTAAAGGTTGTTCAAAGCAAAGGTAAAATACGTTATACTAGCAAGCTTTAATTTTACATTTATTATTTACGGGCTATTTCAAGACCCCCTATAAGCACTGAGAACAATGAACCATCGGATGGCTCAAACATCCTCCCAGACAGAGATATACATTTATTTGGTGCTACTTCAGAAAGGGCCCCACGTTCAAGTTAGTGAGTACGCATACTGTCTTAACTACATATTAGACTAATAGTCCTCAAAATTACAGCTTTGCTAAAATGACATAGGTCTGGCGGCCATGGGATCTTGGGCTATAGATATACTACACTCTCACTGGACTTGAAGCTGTCATTCCCATGACGCAATTGAAAACACCAGTGTCAAAGGTCAATGGATATCGTACTGTTATCTCTAGTAATATGATATATGAAGGTATATATAAAAAATATGGTAATTTGTATGTTTAATTGTATGAAAAAAAAATATTATGTATTAGAATCAACATTTTTTATCTGCAATTTTTTTTCCCCGCATGGTAGACTGGGTGGAATTAAGACACACACACAATCTTTTCCTCACGTTGCGTCAGATTTTTAAGATTTTTTTTGAAATGAATATATTTTAAACATGATCATCAGATATCGCACCACAAATTAAATTTGTGGCGAATAATGATTTATTTTAAACTTTTATTTGCGTTCTCAAATGCGTTATTTTTCAATTTTATAGAAAAATCAAGAGTTTTATTATATTTTCTTTACTTTTATACAGACTTTTTTAGCTTCAAGCTGTATCCTGCACATAGTAGATAAGCTGATGGAACCTACTGTTAAGACACTCCGTTTCCATTAAACCATTTCCATTCCCCACTTTCAGCTGGAAACATTACGCTTAGCCTCGTTACCAAAGCGAGGAAATCAAAATATTATATATATTATTTTCTTGAGTGGGGATCGAACCCAACGCCATACCATAAAGACTTAACTCACAAACAGCATTTATTTATGCATATTTTGTTATGTTTTTCAACCGTATGATTAAATGCATATATACGTGTATGTCCATTGTCCATTTCTTTGGTGCGCCCTTCCTTTTAATACAAACGCTAGACGGTTTTTGACATATGAGGCGTCGATCAATATGTCAAAATTATGTTTATAATATAGAAAAATATATATTTTTTTTAAATAAAAAAAAAGAGAGAGGTGGTGTTTTTTTTCTTACTATAGCAACACTAATATCAAATGAAAGCTAATGAAAAGATCTCTTCCAATACAAAAATAAAACTCTGAATTAAAAACGAGTTTTTCCCCCTTTTTTATAACATTTACCTGGTTATTTAAAAAAAAACGTAGATAGCACTGAAGAATTGCTTGTATTTTTATTTATATTCGCAAATCTATGATAATATACATATATAGTTATAATATCGTCAAAGTTTAATATAAAGACATTAAGATAATCACAAAAAATGTATTGAGGGGAAAATCCTATAATTTTAATATATTATAGTAATTTATTTGCACTAAGGCGTATTTGTGATCTCAGTCTTGGTTGAAACAGTCATATACTGTTAATGTTTTGGCTATTTTTTTAAAGAAAACGTTTATTTTCCATTTGACTGTGTGGTGAAAGAGTTACATCACTATTTTAATCGGCAAATATATAATTTATACAAAATGAGTTTGAAAATATACGCCTGTTGTTTGTGTTTTCCACTGAGAGTTGGTTTGCTAGTGTGGGGCTACTGTGGACTGGTAAGTTATTATTTAAATGTGTATATAACCTAAATCTTCTTTACATGGTATAACACAAAGTCTCTTCCCATCGATGACAACTAAACAAACCTACGGATCATAATAAATATATAAAAGCTTCACGTTTTTTCCGCTAAGCAGTGTGAACAGAATCTAGTGTTAAGACACTCCGTTCCTAACACGCCGTCCAATTATTGAGAGATTGCGTGTGGAATACCGAAACTCAACGCCACTCTTTTTTTTTTCAAAAAACATTTAAATATAAAGTATATTATTATATTCCCCATAGTGGTAATCGAACCCACAATCATAAATTTTATATTCAAATGCTGTTTTATACGAAACGACAACCTAGATAATTATAATTTAAAATAATAAGGTTTCATTTTCCAGGTACTAAATTACATAAGTTTAATTCATACATTGTGTAGAATGTACGATTTTTTGGATGGAAGCGAGAAGACGGACTCTTCTAACTTCATCAGTTTATCTCTTACTATGGGCGCCTTGAGTTTACACTTCATTTTTTATATTGTACTAATAGCTGGACTACATAAGGTAAGATTCTCACATTTTAAAGTATTTTATATTTTTTAAAAACATATAAAAAATTTAAGTATGGAATTTGGACCCAATTGTAGCTAGCGTATAAGAATTTCGATGTTTGATGATATCGTATAACTTGGCGGTTAGGTTATATCAAAAAGTGCAAGTGTTGCGTTTCTTGCGCGCTTTTCAGCAGAACTTCTAAGCTTCCAAGTAGATATTATGTCCATTCGAAAATTCAAAAACGTAAAATTCCAAATGTGTAGAGTACCGTTACCTACTCTAACTCATTTTAAATGTGAACGCAAGATAAAGATGGAGCATATTATTTTATTTTATTTCTTTTCCAGAGAAGCTGTACTCTTTTAGAGATTTTTTACGGATTTTGTGTAATAGTAATGATAATATGGGCGACAGTCCAGGCGCTGTATATACCACTGAAAGCATATAAACTATACCCAAGGCACAAGTTTGACATCTGGTGGACTGTTCTTGTGAACGTGGTCATAGCTGCTATCGGTTTGCGTAAGTATGATATAAATATAAAAGATACCAAATTAAGTGAACATAGAAATACATACAAAAATGGAGGGAAGGTAAACAAAACGCAGTGTTGTGTTCCGCCGTTCTTCTTGCAATCTCAGGATGTTAGGTGGAATGTGGAGAATGAAATGTTCTACCGCTCTACTAACGCTGCAAGCTTAAACTTCTTTGTCATGTTAAAATGTTCATTTAAAAAAAAATATAATTTCTTTAAACCGCTAATAGAAATAAATGATATATGAATATTCCTGTAGATTGAAGATATTTGAACAAGTCATGGCGCAGTGCCACAGTGCTTGACTGTAAACACGACGCGATTGTGGGTTTAATTCGTACTCGCTTAGCTTTAATTTTTCCTCTCTAGTAACAGTCATAAACATTTTATAGTTACTGCTTATGATTTCGAACAAAATTACCTAATTATCCAAACTTTGTGCTTACAGTACTCCAGTTCTACCTGGTGGTCAGCGTACGAAGCACGATCTCTACACTCGAAGATGAAAAAGAATGTTCCGCACCCTTAGAAGATATGGAAGACCAGACCTGCGTCCTTCACATGTACAATCCAGACAAAGAATGCTGTAATGAATGTTAGTCGACATTCATTATTTATTTAGTGTTAACTTATAAAATTAGATTTGACTCAACCAAATCTCGGTGTTGATTTCCGCCAATCAACACGCAATGTCTGAATTTAGGTGTGTGGAGAACGGAGTGTTTCAACACTTGCATAACCAGTTTTATGGGAAAAGCGTAAAGCTAAGAAAATGTATTGAAAATATACTTGGCCAATTCGTCTCTTTAAGCATTTACTTTCTTTATTTGCTGCGTTTCTATTAATTGCGTCTTTAATCCTATTATAACATTAAACTTCAACGAAATAGATTAACTATAAATCCAAACATTATATTGAAATTATTTTGTCGTAAATTCTGCCGGCTAATCAATTAGTGTGTTAATAATATGTATAAGGCCATCGTAGCCCACGAGCACAAGCGTGCGGCTGTGAAGGCGACAGTAGTTGGTTGATTCTCTGGTAACAATAAAGCGTAGCGTTAAATTGTACCACTCAAAACGTACTATCTCGAGAATTCGGCGGAAAATGGGGAACGGAAGTGTGTTAAAGGGAACGGAAAGTCTAAACATTTAGTCATTTTGTTCTACAGTAAATCATCGTTTAAAATCAGCATAACGTTTGCTTTTAAACGATGATTCTAAGTTCGAATCTCACTCGGGACAGTTATTTTTTCTATTTACACTGTTATATATAAAAATTATTGAAAAATATATATTGTAAAGTAGATTTAAGGTCTAACATTAAATAATGAGTATTACATAAATTTATATAAATAGATGTTAAATTGTTTTTCTGCTGTTATTTATTTTGTCTTTACAATGTTTTTTTAAAGCTATTATGCTTTAATTCCTTCCAGGTATATGTATATATTTATAAACATACACACATACATATATATCGAAGGAATCAATATAAGCAACTCTAAAAACTTTTTTTTTTCTTTCTTATTTACTTTCTTATTTACTTAAATTTATATTTCCATTTCTTCGCTCTGGTGTCGAGGTTAAGCGCGGCGTTGAGTTCTGCCACTCAACACGCAATGCCTCCAGAATTCGGCAGAAAGTGGGGAACGGAGTGTCTTAACACTAGGTTCCCTCTGCCTACCCTGCTGTGTGCGGGATACAGCGTGAAGCTAATTTTTTTTTTTTTTTAAAAACTTTCTTTACTTTAGAAGCTCACAATAATGTAGTATTTGTCAAATCATCTTTGTTGTGACAAAATAGGTTTTTAATGCTACTGGAGCCAAACTAGCTGGAAGTGCTGTTAATTATAGCTATGATTGACGTAGGTGTAGCCACAACTTATCGCGCTTATTTGACAACGGTATTGACAGTGATGGCTCAGGTGGAGGTGCCTCAAAGAAATTAATACGAGAATTAATGCATTGAAGCGGCCACACTGCGAATCTCTTTTTTTCTTAGTTCATATTTGTATTTATAATTTTATCTATGAAGAATCTTTGAGAATAGGCATTTACGTTGACCGATGCAAGCGTAGCCACTCACTTCGTCCACTCACATTAAAAAAAATTGTGCTATATTAGTCGTGTTTGTTTGTTGTTTGTGTTTGTTTGTATTGCTAATATTATTTAAGTCTGACTGCAAACGTTATGGTTGTAGGTTCGATTGCTAGCTAGTTCTTTGGTAGACGAAGCTTTGAGTTCCGCCACTCAACGAGCCGTTATGCGTCCTCTTTCGATAATATTTCTAAACTAAATTATTAACAAAAACACACAATAAGCACTATATAATTAATAAGGGTGGTTATAGCTTTCCAAGATTATTTATACCCAATTTATCTCGCGGTCAAGATTTAACTGATTTATATTTAATTAAAAGTAATACATTAAAATATCTGCTGATCCTCTACCTCCATGCTATCGAAAATTACAAGACTGAGCCTTTGCTTATCTAAGGATGCTCTGCGTAGGAATAAGGATTGTACAGTACGGTAGAGTGACTTGACACTAGGTTCTCCCTACCTACCATATAAAGGGAATAAAATGGGAAGCTGAAAAATTGTATGTTTCATATGAGTACAGCCACAGGAGGATATTGTATTATTTTTTGTCGTACTTTAGCTGTTTCATTGTTTTTCAGGAAGCGCACTTCCTACTTCACATTTAATCCTATCATAATGAATACTTTATGAATGAAACTAGTTAATAAATAAATATTTTAATGGGAGGATAATTTTCAATAAATATATATTTGTAGTATATTTATTGAAATATTGTAATTTTGTTTCATTTACACATGTTCATCAATAATGGATCAACTATATTTTATCAACTACGTTTCTAAATCTGTGATAATATTTATTTGCTGTTTTAGAAAACAAAAAATATAAAGTGTAAGCAATTTGATGGTATTAAAAATACTTTTCTCATCATATCGGAGCAGAGTATATCTAGAATTATTTTCGACAGTTGAGGGAGGAGGAGTGACAGAAGGGTGGGGGTGTTTTGGTAAAGAACTGAGTGTGGGTTTCAGTTATGTTTATATAAAAAATAAGTTTAAATGATAATAGGCAAAATCAAGCTATTTATATAATAGCTTGATTCAACAAAGTCAAACAAAAAAGACAAAGTCAACATTTTTACGCATCCTAGACTTATATAACATATACAAGTACATAACGTATACATATCCCTCTGCGACATGGGACTATCTATGGGACTGTTACGTCTAACACTCCCATAGACACCGTGAAATATAATATAAAATTCCGTATATTTATACTGAATTAAATGTACTGTAATGAGCTTGCACCTCTGATACTTTATAAAAGGTGGTCGTAGAGAGCCCGCGAGCGCTTAGTAGGAAGAAAGTGTCTACGAGACTACCACCTCAGTTACATGGTTATATTTCCATACGGTGTCTATTAGATAATGTATATTTTGTATTATTTTCGTTGTTAGAGTTGATTCTATTTACATAAATTTTATATATTAATACTAATATTAAAAGTTGATATTTTTACTTGAAAAAAATAGTCGAAATCTAATAACCAAATTTTCTTCTCATTATTTTCAAGAAATTGGAATATGATCCAGGAATCTCGAAATCGACTCGTCAATTTTCCGTTGATAATTGTACAAAAAAATTTAACTTTGAGACTATCTATTTCATTCTATTCAACCATTGAATATTTTCCATATTGCCTAGATAGTCAATTTTAATATATTAAATTTAAAAGAAATTGTTCAGACAAGCTAAGCATTACCTTTCTATAATACCTTTATAGTATGTTAAAAAAAAATATCAGGCTGCGGTGACGCAGAGGCACTGAGTCTAATAATGATTGTGGGTTTCATTCCCACTCAATATGTTCTTTTTATTTCACCGCTCTGGTAACAAGGCACACCGTGGCGTTGAGTTTGACCCATCAACACAGATCTAAGTCATTCTAGATTCCCTTTGCCTACCCTACTATATGTGGAATACTGCGTGGCTCTAGCCTTTTTAGATTATAACCTGTACTTAAAAAAAGAAAACCAGTCAATAGACACACTTAAATTGATAGGCGTATGAACTTATTTTGTACGAAAAGAGCTACAAATGTGGACGAGAAGTACTTTACTTACGCGACGGTGAATTTCATACAAAATGTAGCCTACACGTCTTTTGATTACGTTGAAATAGATGCTTAATTTTCCAAGGCTGCAAGGGACCGCAGGATATTTGATATTAATATCAGTTTGAAATATCCAAGCGATCTTGAAATTGACATTGAAAGTAATAAAGTTTCCGGTGTTTCATTTGAGGTACGGAGCCCTAAAATATAATAAGTGTTCCGTTTGTAACCGACTTTGACAAGAAAACTGTTTTACCAACCGGTGGTAGCTTTTTTTTTCATGAAAAAAGTACATACATAGAATTATTTTAATAAATAAAAGTATTTTGCATTCGATTTAAAACAGACGCGACGCGGCGTAATAACCACGCGTTGAGGTTATGATCATTTTAATCATTTATCACGTCTGTCATTAAGTGACCTCATATTTGAATCCTATAATTACAATAAAACATTATGATTATTTTTATAATTATTCGTATTTGTTTAAATCTACATTTGGACTTGGACTAAAAGTTCCGGCACTGACCTCCTCTCTCTATAATGTTATGGTCATAGCGGAATTCTAAAAAAATTCTTCAAAACCAGTCGTGGCGTAGGGACACGAAGTGTAGCTGAAAAAACGGACTGGTTGTGAGTTCGATCCCCACTCGAGGAGATCAAATATTTATTTAAACTTATATTTCCATTTCTTCGCTCTAGTGTCGAGTCAAAAGCGCGGCGTAGAGTTCTGCCAGTCAACACGCAATGTATCCAGAATTCGGCTGAAAGTGGGGAACGGAGTGTCTTAACACTAGGTTCCCTTTACCTACCCTAGTATAACGTGTAGTGCAAGTAATGTATAATGTGTAATTTTTTATCGATACATTTTCTATTGGGCCAATTTGTAATCATAGTTTAGAAAAATTATGTAAAGTAGTGTAGAGCTTAACACCGTGTTTTTTTCGTACAAAAACAGCATAAGAATATGTTTAATTTCAGAGATATGCAAATAGGAGTGGCACTTCATATGTATGTTATTTTCAGAGTTCTCTATCTGAAAAGGTAAAAATGGAACCCTTATAGGAGTACTTTGTCCAGATCATTTATTTCGAGATCGCAAGATTCATTTTATCACATCGGGGATTATAAGATTATATCTTATATTGTTAATAATCGTGTTTATTAAATGCCCTCATGTTTAATTCATAGTTCATAGTAATACTGCTATATGATATACGATGTCCTCATCCGTAATATGAATTGTAAAGTAGGTATTTTGTATAAAAACTCTAACCATCAAATAGTATTCCATTCTCAAACAGTCAGTCATCCTGTGCTTTCCCCTAGTAAGCCCAGCTTGGGTCGAACGAAGCATAGTTCCCCCTTAGGAACAGTGTACGCAGGCCAAGGTGTCAGTCTCACTGGAGACCCCTTTGGATACTGTGATCAAAATTTCTGTTTTAGATTCACACTGTATCCCAAATATAGCAGGGTAGGCTGAGAGAACGCGGTGTTAAGACACTAATTTCGTCACATTCCGCCGAATTCTCGAGACTTTGCATGTTACATTGTGGAACCCAACGCTCGTGATTGATTTGTTTAGGTACTAGACAGAGAATATGAAAATAATTAACTCTGAGTGGAAATCAAACCTACGAGTATAATCATTTCGCCGCATTAAGAAAAAATATTAAAATATTAAAATAAACTATAAAGTATATAAGCGTGGCAGGACTCAAATCCGCGAACTCACTGTTAGGACTAATCTTTGAGTAGCAGCAACTAGTAAAAATCTAACTAGAGAGATGAAAATAACAAAAATACATTGTAACAAGTGTATAAGAATTTCCATTTAATTCGATAGCAGGGTATGGCGAGTGCCCAGTGGCGTAGCGGGCGTAACTCGCGCCCGGTGCAAAATACCTTTTCAGCGCCCCCCAGACGAACATCATATAATTGTATATANATGATGCCCCCCCTGCCCCCCCCCCCCCCCCTCACTACGCCACTGCGAGTGCCTAGACGTTAAACAAGAAACGCGGGTTCGAATCCAGTTACGTTTAAATATTTGTAAGATTCTCTTTCTATAGTGCCTCGTTAAGTGGCTAAGAAAATGCGGGGTCACTAAAAAGAAGTAAATTTTCTGACAATGTTGGTAACCTTGACATTGTAAATAAATTCGTTTCTATTTCTATTATAGAGCACGCTTGTTTTTGGTGAGCTGCCAATACTAGCTTCATATCTACATATTACCTATACGTATGACCAAATTATAAAATATTTATAAAAACAGAAACCCCGACTGCATAAGACTAAAAAGAAAATAAACAAGCCCAATATTAAGATTAACAATCGGGACCTATGGAACACTTGGGCTGCTAATAAAAATCTAACGATACCCCAATTATGTAAATCCGTTTAGCGGTTCTGGAGGTATGAGGTAATAAAGAATATTACAAACATACATACATACAAGATACGCGTAAAAACCTAACCCTTCCTTAGTAATCGGGAAAAAGATTATTGTCGGTATTTGGAAGAAATTTCAGAATCTAATATTGGGGGCGTTTATCAAAATAACAACTAAAAACAATGATTTTTAGCTGCAGATTGACCTCTAAGAACGTCTAGGTAAAATTCATACATTTTTTTTAATATTATTAACTTTTTTAAAAGTATTAATCCACACTTAGGAAAGAAAAATACTTATTTAGAAAACGTATTATATAAAAATTTGAACGTAGCGGGACTCGAACCCGCGCCTCCTGGAAACCGACCAGGTCCTTAGTTAATAATTATAGACAGGTATCCAGCAGAAGCGGGTTCGAGTCTTGCTACGTTCAAATTTTTATACGTTTTCTAAATAAGCAATAGTTTTAAATATCTGTGAGCTTATAATGTGGTGTATGTGCACAATGTTCTCTGATACTGTGTGACGTAAGTCTAAACACTACATTACAACTGAATCAAATTTCAATAAATCCAATATTATAATGACATACTCGTATGTACGTATCAATTCCTGTATTCCTGACTTTTATCACAATTAGTCAATTAAAATGAGTTCCCGTCAGCGTCATTGTGACGTGACTCGATGATAATCTTGAGCTTGGCCACTCAACTCAAGACAGTATGGAGATCGAGGTCTTCATATTAAGTTATTAGGTATGCTTACAATAAGTGAAGCCGGATTAGCATATCTATGTAGTGTTGGCTTTTAATCGGCTTTGAATAAGTGCTAAATATTCGCCTTATTATTAGGTATTTTTTTTCCTGATGTGAGCGGGATACAGCGGGTACCTGAATTAAATATTTTTAATTAATATTATAATAAACGCGAGAGTTAGAGTTCGATTACCACTCGGGGAAATTGGGTAGCGTAATTTCATTAAAAGATTAACATTTACAACAAAAGCTCTAATAATATGAGGCCAGTCGTGGCGCAGCGGCACGAAGTGTGACTGTAAAACCGACTGGTGGGTTCGATCCCCACTCGAGGAGATGAAATATTTACTTAAATTTATATCTCCATTTCTTCGCTCTGGTGCAACACGCAATGCCTCCAGAATACGGCAGAAAGTGGGGAATGGAGTGTCTTAACACTAGGTTCCCTCTGCCTACCCTGTTGTGTGCGGGATACAGCGTGGAGCTGATTTTTTTTCTCTCTAATAAGTACAACACTTTGCTTGCATTTAAGTTTCGATTTATTCCATTTTTATATTTAATGTTTTTGCCGAAAAATGGAAAAAATAGTGGTGATTCCCAAACAAAAAAACCACTTCCTAGATTTCATTGGGCCAATCCTAACTAACATCCATAGATAGAGTATTTACAAACAACGCAATGAAACGATAACAAATATAAATAAATGCAAATTTTGCCATACATACGATCAGACGCGCCTTGACCGCGGTCAGAGACGTACCGTTACTAAACTCTCTACATAATTTTAAATAACAATTTAAATATTTGCCTTTTCTACTTTTTATTTCTCAGTGAGTGATTGAAAAAGTGATCAAAATGAGGTGTGAGATACCAGAAGTTACTAGATGCTGTTTCTGTTTACCACTAAGACTTGGTTTGCTAGTATGGGCATATATAAAGTTGGTGCGTATTTAACTTTTATTGTGATAAACAAGTTATGTTATTCTCATTAATATTTTTTTGAGGTTACACGTTCAATTCCATGGAAACATATATTTTATTTTTATTAAGCTAAAGGGTTCTTTATGAAATGTGTCTTGAATTTTAATAAAATATATAGTTTATCATAAAAGATTTGTGTTAGTTTTTAACTGTAATATTTTGTAATTTAAAATTATATAAAAGTATTTTGTAGAATTTCTTCTCTTATTAGGACAATATTTAAGTAGCTATACAACAATATGGTATTATCGAGCTGGTCTGATGATGAAGCCAGAACCTGAATAGTGGAACTCTTTATAGATTACTTACTAGTAAACTGTTCACATTTAGATTCTCATATTTCATAGCTCCAAGTACTATTTACACATCCTACTGCAATATGCATTTGTAGCACTTGGTAGAATGAAGCGTTTTGACTTTTTTTAGACCCTATATAATATATTTTGTCACATTTCTTCTCATCTTCTCATTTCTTTGCTCTGGTGTCGAGGCAAAGCGCGTCGTTGAGTTCTCCAGAATTCGGCGGAAAGCCCAGTTTCTTACTACTAGCCTCCCTCTACCCTGCCACATGCGGGATACAGCGTGAATGTGAAAAAAAACAAAGATAGACATGACATCAAACGATGTCAAAATATTTATTTGATACACATCTATATCGCTATACGCGAAAGTTTATAGAATGAACACAATATGTTTATATTGACTAATGTTTTTTTTTGGTGTCAGTATTTTCGTCTGGCCCTCTATTAGGTTTGTGATGTATACTGGCCCTCTATTAGCTTGTAAATTTGGAGAACGGAGTGATTCGACACTAGGCTCTCTCTAGTAATTTCACTAAGACTAGCATTTATTGCGTAAACAGAACTAGACAACCTAACTATATCTATCAGTAAATGGATTTAAAAAAATCAAAATAAATCAGCTTCACGCTGTATCTAGTATCCAGAGGCCAATCGTGGCGCAGGGACACAAAGTGAGACTATAAACACGACTGGTTTTGGGTTCGATTCCCATTCAAGGAAATGAAATATTAATCCAAAATTTATTTTTTTATTTCTTCGCTCTGATGTCGAGGCAAAGGACGCCGTTGAGTTCCGCCATTCAACACGCAATATCTCCAGAATTCAGCGAAAAGTGCGGAACGGAGTATCTCAACACTAGGTTCCCACTGCCTATCCTGCTGTGTGCGGGATACAGCGTGAAGCTGATTTAAAATAAATGGATTTAATACGCAGAAATTGTTGTTATTGTGCGTTCTGCTTCGACATAATATAACATTTTGCAATAAACGTTTGTTTATGTGCGGCTTTATCATATCAGTGGGAGTTGGCGGGCTTTGATACCTACCCACTATAAGGGTTATATAATATAGTATATTTGATAAGAGAACCTTGTGTCCTTATATACATACATTCAAACATACATAAATATATACTTGATGCAATATTACATATAATATAATGAGATATGTACATATAGTCACTTTGATAAATACATATTTTAGAACAAATTTGTTTCTTATTAATTAATAATATTCAATCCTAAGTCTTAATTAATTTGTAAATTATTTACATACACAAAAATGTATAAATAGTACATGTTATATATAAAATCTTCGCTTCTGGTGCTGAGTAGCTGACAGACAACGAGAATATTTTATATTTCCACACAAATGGAGAATTCACTTGTATTTTTTTTTATTTAATATATTTTTTTCTATTTTTTCCAGGTATCCAATCTTCTACTCTTCACGCTTATACTTTTCACGACAATTGATGACTGGTCGCGGTACCACGACCATGTACCAACCGCAATTTTCGTATTTCATTTACCGATTATGCTGACGGTATTCTTGGACATCATATTCCATATTATATTTATAATAAGTGCACATAAAGTAAGTTGAGCTACCTACATAAATCTATATTCTATAATAGTGAAGGCTGTCGTGTCACAGCACAGGTTCGATTCCTACTCGGTAGAATGAATTATTTGCATTTCCTAGCTAGTGCATAGACAAAGCTAAGAGTTGTGTTCTTCTACTGTTTGGTGGATGTGCGAACCGCAGTATCTTAACGCTAGATTGTCTTTACCTACCCTGCTACATATACTATGTGGGATATAGGACGTGAAGCTAAAAATTATTCTATTGTTAGAAATCGGAAGCAGTTTCTTAAAAAAAAAGAAAAATAAATTATATGTTTCTAAATTATTCGGAAAGAGTTTCTACGTACTTACAATAACCGATATGTATCACCCAATAACAATATTTCACATGAGTTTCCTTTCAATTCCATTGCTTTTATAGTCTTTTACACCTAAATCTACCCTCTTTTACACGAATTTGCTAACAATATACTATTTTAAAATAAACACCATTGAAAATGGTAACGGAAACATCCATTGACACTCGTTGCTTTTGCCAGTCTCGATTGAAGATTGGCACCGTGAGGTTTTAGTGGACAGTACGGCTATGACTGTTAGTCCAAAAGTCCCTTAATAACTGCTCGAGACTCCACTTGGGAAAGCCAAGCCAAAATACCCGTGAAAGGGTTATACACGAAAAAAAGAATTAAATATCATAATTAAGATAGATTCTTGAATTTATAGATTTCCATCTGCTGCTTTTGGACAGAGTTCCAACTCAGTAAATAAATAGTTCTAAGCTTTTACAGAATGTATGAATGACATTTTTGTTTAACCTATCTTGTTAGGTTAGATAGCGTAAAATACCCCCCATTATGCCATTTCTTTTTTTTAGCTTCACGTTCTATCACGCACATAGTAGGGCAGCCAGAGGTTATTTCTCTAGAAAAGCGAAACTTGAAATTAAGAGTACTATACGTCCTATGAAAAAAATTAACACGATTAGGTACTTCGATTAAAATATTTTATACATCGAAAACAATTGTAAAGCTGACGGGGGTGGATTCGATTCCCCATCGGGGGTTTGAAATATTATTTTTTTTCATTTCATTGCTCTGGTAACGAGGCAAAGCGCAGCGTTGAGTTTCGCCACTCAACACGCAATATCTCGTGAATTTGGTGGAAAGTGGGGAACGAAATTGTCTTAATGAAGAACGAAAAAAAAGAAAAATTGACACATTTGAAACTTAAATATATGTTTTTTTTGTTTTCCAGAAAGACCATAGTAAAATGAGGATATTCTACCGATACAGTATATTCGCGCTCGTCGTGTACATACTGGCCTTCATTATCACGATATTACTCTTCTTTATCGAAACTTACTTCATATATGCTATTATATTTGGATTATTTCAATTGGGCATCTTCATGTGGCTTATAAGTAAGTATTACTTTAATTCTACCTGGTTACGAAAGGATCCCGAAAGGTGGAAATTGGAAACCAGAGTGTCCTAACACTGAGTTCCCTCTGCCTACCCTACCATATGCAGGCAAAGTAGTGACAGGACTTAACAGAGCGCTTTATCTTAAGTAACATTAAAGAAATGAATGTAAATTATTACTCTGAGCGGGAATCGAGCCCACAACTATCGTACTTATAGTCAGATACTTCGCTTGAATTACATACATGAATACTCTATAGTAACAAGGATAATGGAGAGATCTATCACTAAGTTCCTGCGCATTTTAAAATTGCAGTCAACGCATAAAATAAGAGAAGTCCGATTCACTTTGGCATATATTTAGTAAATATAATCAATACGCAAAAGTTCAATCACCCAAGTTCAGCCGCAGGCTCGTCAAGCGTGTTTAACGTGTTCCTTAATTTAGTGTTAGTCATACAAATTAGTACTGTTCGAAGAAATGTATTTGTTTTGCCTAACTTTTAAAGTTATAAATGTAATATAATATAAGGAAAAAATATTATTTTTTTGTTTCTCTTTATTATATTATAAGTATATAAATACTAGTAGACTTTCGCAGATTCACTTTTTCCCTCACCGCATGATAGCCTAGTGTTATGACTCTCTTTTCTCCAAATATAGCCCAATTTTCGGGACATTGCTTGAACATTGTGGGGTGGCGGAGTTCAACGCCGTGATTTACTAGGAAAATGAAAAAAAATAATAAATATAACCATCCGCGCGAGTCCAGTCGCGGATATGATTTATTGTATTAAATATAATATAAAAATTATATATTTTTATATATTTTCTAAAAAAAAGTATTTTTTGTCTTAAGTACGTAATAACATTAATTAAAAATATTAATAATATTAATTATTTTGATTTCCTCGCTCTGGGGATGAAGCAAGGCGCGGCGTTGATTTCCACCACTCAACCCCTAAGCTTCCAGAACTCGGCGTCTTTGATGGAAAGGCAGTGTCTTAACACTCTCTCTTAAGATAAAAAGATCCCATGAGTGGATTTATTATACCACACAAGTTGAATAGAATGAAGTATTTTGTTTCAGACTAAAAAAATTGAGTAAAATTTTATTTTTTTTCCACACCTGTCTACATTATTTGTAATTTGTAAATGTGTTTGTGACAATATCGCTCTGACTTCTACTTTTAGCGCATGAGTAAATTTTAATTTATAGTCATAGAGACTGAGACAACCATTGTGGCGCAGCGACAGTGTCTGACTATACACGTGACGTTTATGAGTTCGATTCTCGAACTCAGAGAAATTAATTTCGTTTTATTTTCGCTCTGGTAACACATCAAAGTGTTGCGTTTAGTTCCACGGAATGTCCAAATTGGGCTGAATTTTAAGGAAAGGGTGAAGGTATTTTAACACTAGATTCTCTCTATTTTACTTAATACAAAAAACCGTGTGAAGCAAAAAAAATATAGAATTCAGAAGCTAAAAGTAGCCCTAAATTTAATATTTCATAGTAAATATTCATTTAGATTTTAAAATATATTTTAATTTTAAACCTATTTTTCAGTTATCCAGTTCTACGTATTGATTCTCGTTCGAAGTGAAGTAATAAAACTGGAGAGGAACACAAACTTTGAATTCGTAAATCACGCAGCAGATCCTGATACCTTGAAAGTGGATATAAAGAATATGGAAGGATTAGGATATTAATTTGTAAACGTGGGTGTTGATGACAATGGAAATTTGATATTTTTTTATGTAATATTAGTTTTTTTTTACATTTTATTTCGAAGACATTTTTGTAAGCTTATGTAAATTTCTAGTCAATTTTGGATAGTTGAGCCTTATTACAAGAGCTTTTTTAGCTCGGTTTCCACCGAGAGCGGGGCAGACCATTTGAGGACTAAGTTTAACTTACAACAGTAACCTGCATACATATATTTCTACCAATAAATAATCGAAGAGAGCAGAAAGAGAAAAAAAAGAGTGAAATGAATTCGTTCTGTTCTAGGGAGCGGAGTGAAGTAATTACAAAACACAAAACTTTTTGTTAGTGGAAATGTAAGTTTACTGCATTTAAACTTAGTCTGTTCCGCCTCAAGCATTTTCCGCTCATTTTTGAAACCGGGCTTTAGTAATTTATAATATTACATACCAGACAAGTGTCCAAGCTGTCATTGTGGAGTCATGGACCAAGGTTCTTAAATGTGTTACCTTCTTTATGTAAATATAACAAATAGACTATTGTAGATATTTCAATTTCCTAATACAATTAATTATTATAAAAAAAGAAAAATCCGTCTACATAAAACTAAAAAGAAAAAAATTTCAATTAGCTTAGCTTTGTGCAATTTAAATGGATAATTAGTTGAAGAAAAGGTTAACGTAATAAAATATTTACTCTTTTTTTGTAGTTTTATGCAGTCGGATTTTTTGTTTTTTTTTTTATAATTTTTAATTAATTTTTTTGTTACGATTTATTAACCAAATATCCCTTTTATGTATTATGATGATTTGAATCCGCTTACACGTTCCACTAACAGTAGGCTATCACTGATCCTACGATCGCGTAATTAGAGCACACACAAAACACACAAGAATACCAACATGTATACTATAGGTATACTCAAGTATGAAAATTACAAACAATAAAAATAAACATTAGAAAGAATTGTTGTTAAAAAAACTTAAAGCCGTTATATCCTAAACCTCTACTTAAAATAAAAATCCTATATTTGACGTTGTTTATCGATATTTTTTGTATTTTGACAATATGGCGACGCTATGATGAATTTTGTTTTCTCTCTTTATGTCTTTAGTGACACTCCCAAGTTAAAACAGTTTGAACACCATATAGGAACACACTTGCCTACATACATACATAGACTGATAAACACATTACCTTCCTTTGCGTCGCGCAGTCGGGTACAAACGTGATATATATTTTCCACAAAAAAAATCGTTAAATAAACATGGCCGTAATAAAATAAGTATATTATTTTTAGTATCAAAATAATAATTAATTATTATTTAAATATAACTTTCACATTTTCCTGTTGTCAACATCTATCGGAAAATGAATGATCTGTATATATCTTTATATAAGTAAAAAGTATTGAATAAGTAAAGTGCCTTAATGTATATAATATGAGCAATGTAATATAATCTTTTTGTAAATCATAATAAATAAGTAAGCTATAAATTTTGAAAAAACAATTTTTTTATTAATTTTCATCACCTATTTTTATTTTTTGTAAAATTTTCTTTAGTTTTCTTTAGATTATTAAAGTATTTACTTTTATAAATTTATAATGAAATGGTCATGTCTGACTATACTCGCTATAGTAATGGGTTTGAGTCCTTGTACAAGTACGGGACGATTTTATTAATATTATAGACATCTCCTCATTCTAAAAGATAATGAACGACGTTATGCTACCAAATACGCGATCACAAAAACGGAATAGAGCCTAATTGGCTTGTAGAGGCCTTTCAACATGCATTGTCTCCGGAACTCTGCGAAGAATGGGGGACGGAAAGAAGAACTTAATACAAACGGAGTATCTTAGCATTAGGTTCCCAGGTTCTCTCTGTCAACTGACAATTCCATATTAGTACTTAACATGTAATTTACTATCATAATAATAGAACGGGAAGTAGCTTGTTAGAGTAACTGGAAAGATCGCCCTTACGTTATGTTGTATAAAGTTTGTACTAATAAGAAATAGTAGGTATGTGCTCTTTTTAATGTAGGTATCTATATTATTGTTATATACTAGTTAAAGTGTTGAATTCTCTTCCGTTGCTGACTGTCTGACAGATAAGATAAAGGTGGGACTACGCGGCGCAGAACACTGTAATTTAGCAGTTCAGTTGTAAGTTCCTTGGAAAGTGCAGAGGGGTACTAATTAAGGATTTTCCAAAATTCTTCCGGGAATGGGGAAACACAAGATTACGATGTTTTTTATTTCATGCAATCGGAGTTACGGGCTACAACTAGTGTCGAATAAAACAAAATTGTTTTTATACTGCCTGCTGTGTCCGGGATACAGCGTGAAGCTGATGATATTGTTTATAAGCTTCGCGCTGTATCCCGCATATTGCAGGCTAGGCACTGGACATACATAAACTAGTGTTAAGACACTGCGTTCCCCACTTTCCGCTGAATTTTGGAAGCTTTGCGTGTTGAGTGGTTCCTACTCTGCTGTGTGCGAGATACAGCATGAAACTAGCTTAACTTTTTTTTTTGGTTGGAAAGGAAAACAATTTCGGACTGTGCAGACCAGCGTCAATACACATATTATTTCAAAAGGAGGCCCCCTTAAATCTAAACTTGGACTTGGATCTATAAGTCTAGGCACTCTATAACGTGATGGGCACCCCCGATTGTTAAGAAATTTCTTTCAGTGATATGTAATTTTTTTAACGATAGGGTCAATAGATAATTATAATTTAGAAAAAAACTATGAAGTAGATGCAAAACTCAACGCTGTGTTTTTTCTTACAAAAACTGCAAAAGTAAAATATTTAGTAAAATAGATAAATAGGAATGACATTAAAATAATATATATTCTCTATATATAGCTTCATGCTCTATCCTGCATGTAGCAGAGTATGCAGACGCAACCCATTACTAAGACATTTAGTTCCCTACCTACCACGCTGCTTTCGAGACATTTCGTTTTGAGTGATGGAACTCAACGCCACGCAATATTAGAAATATATTTTTTAATTTCATTTATAGTTTTAATCCGTCTATCATAAGATGTGTTGTAACGCCTGTTGTAAAATAGTAGCAATTATTTTTAAAACATATTTGCTTTTTTGTGGTAGTTACGAATATATTTTTACACAAAAATATGCGTAAAGTTGGGAACGGAGTGTTTTAATATTATATTGCCGCTGCCTACCCAAAAAAAACTTTTTCACCAGGGTAGGTACAGAGGATTTGCAAATGTCCACATTTTACGGTTGTTTAAGACCTTGCGCTTTAACAAAACTCACACAAATACTTGAGTTAAACAAACCAGACACTGGTGCACTAGCCAGCAGCTAGCTGAGCAGGTTATAGCCTTGCCAGATGGCTGCAGCAGTTTTTAAAGAACTGCAAATTTATTCATAGAAATTCAAAATTTGTATATCTTACCGACACTTTTACCCAATGACTTTTTCTTCCTACTCGTCTTTTACAAATTGTACGGTATATTCTATATTAAAAAAGCGTAGTTTTAATATTACACCAACCAATTAGCTTTTATAAATCCTTAAAAAGTGGTGGTACTTGCGACTATTAAATCTTGCCAACGAACTTGTCGCATTTCTATTTTGCTCCATGAAATCAGCTGGAGAAGAGACACATAGAAGTATACGAGACTCCTCAAATGAACTACATATACTGTCACAAGTTTCTGTACTTCATTTAAGTACACATCCACACATGTGATTACACGTCGTGTGTCAAAAATTTTGATGCAACAAACATCTTAACTTCATTCACCAGCACCCCAGAAAAAAGTCTTGTTGTTAGAAGAAATGTAATCCAACGATTTAGAGACTGATTTAGTTCAGGTCAGTGGCGTAGCTGGGGGGGTGCGAGCGGTGCGGTCGCACCGGGCAACAAATGGAAAGGGGCAACAAAGTCTACGATCAATTCTTCTAATTTTTTTTCAATCAAGAATCAAGGAATGTACAAGAAAAATAAGAGAATGAAAATGAAAAATACAATCTCGCTATCATGTCAATTGAACATGAACTAGTCGATACTATTGATTTTGAAAATGTGATTAATGACTTTGCTAGTCAAAAAGCGCGTAATCTCCGTTTTAAATTTTTGCAATATTTTTTACCAAAATCTAATGTTATAACTTATAACTTAACTTAGCTTCACGCTTTATCCCTAGCGAGGTAGTCAGAGAGAACGGAACGCCAAACGCCGTAGCGAGACCGTAGTCTCAACATACCTCTTTCGCCTTGTCCACTGTTATCAACCTCTTCATACATGCCCTCCGGGGAGTCCTCATGCTTTTTATATGACTTTCCTCCAGTATCTTTGATACTGTGTTTTCGAAGGTCAACCGAGGTCTCCCTCTATCTCTCTTACCACTCACTTGTCCATCATAAATCTTTTTTGCCCTTTCATCACTCATTCGTTCGACGTGCCCAAACCAGCTGAGCGTGTTCTTCTTCATTCTCACCGTGACATCCTCGCTAATACCTGCCATTCTGTGTATCGCTTCATTACGGATTCAATCGGCTAAGCTGACTCCGCATATCCTACGAAGAGATTCTCCACGGCATTCATCTTTCTTTCATTCTTCTTCTGTAATACCCACGTTTCGCTGCCGTATAACAGAGTCGGTACCAAAACTGCATTGTGTACGGCCAAACGCGCAGCTGTGCTGACGTTTCGTCGTCTCATCAATGCAGCTAAGGCACCGTTCACCCTGTTACCGGCAGCAATACTCCGTTCCACATCCATCTCGTATCTTCCATCTAGAGATTCAGTAGACTGAACATACTTCCCAAGTATACCACTTCATTCACTTGTTCTAATATCTTACTATTCACACTGAAAAATTATTTGTAGATTCAATCAAATTTGGTAGATACAACAGATAATTAAGATAACAAACGGATTGTTGAGCATTTTCTGCGTGATGTTAGCTGAAAATTGTAAAACATTGGTTTGACGTCCCAATTCGATATTTTAAAATTTGTTGTTTAGACAGGCAAGATTCCGCTCTTTGTAGATATAACCTAGGTTCAAGGACTCTTTGTGTTTCACCTATTCTTACTCCAGTGGCGTAGCTAGGGTATTTGTTGCCTGGTGCGGCTTAGGACTTGTTGCCCTTTAAAATGGTCAAAATAATTTCAGATTTCAAACCCCAGTAGAGTAGATATAAAATTATTTTGACCATTTTAAAGGGCAACAAGTCCTAAGCCGCACCAGGCAACAAATACCCTAGCTACGCCACTGGTTCAGGTATATATACATTTTCACCGCGCCATCTTTCTTTCTAAGGATTTTAGTGGAACCAGTTTCTATATGATAAGATATAAAGCCAGACTCTACAATAAAGTTTTTTTTTCGTTTCTGCCATAAAAAAGTTTGCAGAACGCTTATTATAACATTAATATAGTGTTGATGATGAATAATAAAAAGTCTACTCACGGTTTACACTCAGTATATTCAACACCACTTTAAAGTGCATATAGATTGGACACAAATAGTAAATTACGACACAGTTTATACAAAAGTCAACCACAAACATATATATAAAAGAGAACACAAAAATTACAATAATATTAACAAATAACTGAGGAAACAATGGAACGTATATAAAGCGCATCGAGTGGGAAGCGTCGACTGTTATATGTAAAATATGCCGTCGACAAGAGGGTAGTAAATGTTGGAACAACTTACCGGGTCGGTCGACGGCAGCGAGCGCTTTCATATAAATAAACTAAATACGAATACTTACTATAAAATATATAAATTTAATTAAATGTATGTTTGTATATAAGTGATAAATAAATAAATTACCATATTGAAATATATAAATTAAATATAGTTAGTCTTGTCTGAAAAAAATAAACATTATTGAAAATCAACCTATTCCTAACAAGTCGAAATTGATGATGATTTTGTTAACAACTAACTGAATTGTTTTTTTTTAAGTGTTTATGCAACAAAATTAAAGAAAAGAAAATTGCCTGTTGCCTTTTTTAATTAATAATATTTTATTTCTCCTTCATGTTGTATACCGCTTGAAGCATTGTAGGCAGAGGGAGCGTAGTGTTAAGACACTCCGCTCCTCACTTTTTACGCGCTACGCGTTTTCCTCGGTAACAAAGTGAAAAAACATTTCCTCGAGTGAGAATTGAACCCACTACCTGTCGCGTTAACAGTCACGTGTTTGTGCTCTTGCGCCACGACGAAATGTGGCCATTCATCTTATAATTATTAATTAAATTTTTAGTTTCATAGAAAATGCAACACGTATTGAAGGTCAAACACAGTTTTATTATAATTGAGTAATTTACACAATAGTAGCGACTGGACGACATCCTTTGGGATCAAAAGATTTCTCTAAGTACATACAAAGATATAAAATAAAATCTTATCATTTATATATTAACAACATCCATTGCGGAATCCTAAGCAATAACTCAAATAGATGACGTTAAAATTCTTCAATGTAACGAATAATCTACGATAATATTAAAATTTAGTTTTTTCGAGTGTAGAGACAACATCCTATTCAACGGTCAAAGGATATTAGATCGTCCTCAGAACTACTTGTGTTTGGATGAAACGTATCAGCTTCGAAAAATTAGCGTCCATTCTAAAATTTATTCAATTTTATCCATATTATGAAGTGTAGTTTTGGTTTGAAATTGCCTGTCATGAGAAAGTGCTGTTTTTGTGTGCCAATACGCAAAGGTGTCATAATATTTGGATATGTCAATCTTGTAAGTATAATGTTACTGCTATTGGAAGAAGTGATTATTGTTATTATAAAGATTTTTTACGTTGTTTTTAGAGGCCAGTCGTGGCGCAGGGGCACAAAGTGTGACTGTAAAACCGAATGGTTGTGGGTTCGATCAACTCGAGGAAATAAAATATTTAATTATATTTATATTTTCATTTCTTTGCTCTGGTGTTGGGGAAAAGCGCGGCGTTGAGTTCCGCCACTTAACACGCAATGCCTCCAGAACTTGGCGGAAAGTGAGGAACGGAGTGTCTTAACACTAGGTTCCATCTGTGTGCGGGATACAGCGTGAAGCTGATTTTACTTTGTTTTTCCAAAAAGGTTTTTGGGCACATACTCTGACTGTAAGCGCTACAGTTGTGGGTTAGATTCCTAATCGGTAGAATGGATTATTTTTATTTTCTCGCTCTGGTAAGTATCCGCCCGGTGTTGAGTTCCGCCACTCAACATGAAATGTCTCGAAATCTGGGCGGAAACTGGAGAACGGAGTATCTTAATATAAGTTTCTTTCTGCCTACCCTTCGAGATGATGCTTATGTGGAATAAAGTATGAAATTAAAAGTTCTTCTTTTTCCCTGTCTCATGGTACCTACTCGTACTTACGTAATTATATATAACGACAGTTTGTTATTACAAACTTCATCTAGTAGCACTCTTAACCTAATGAATAGATTATATAATTTTGTATTATGTGGCCTCTTGGAGTTTATTTATTGAATATATTATAATTTCATATCACCAATTAAAACATATATTCAATTCCTTCAATTCAATGGTTGAGACAACCAGCCTGTTTTATGAAGGAAGAGTCGAGGGAGAAACTCACTCTAACTCAAACTCTTTAACCACAAAAACAGACAAAGTGTCCACTGCAAATTGAGAATGAACATTAGGCAAAAGAAACGTAGTATAATAAGATCTTTTTGGGGCCAGTCGTGGCGCAGGGGCGAACAGGCGAAAGCGTGCGACTATAAACGCGACAAGCTGTAGGTTCAATTCCCATTTGAGGAAATGTATTTTATATTTTCATTGTGAGGAAATGACAATAATGAAGAGTTTTAAATGGGAATCGAGCCTACACCCGTCGCTTTTACGGTCAGTCCACGACGGCCTTATTAGTTATATTATATTCGTATTGGTTGATAACCTTTTTCTTTGTATCCGTCTTGGATAAGTAACTGTAATACGAATGACTTGACCGTTGACTTGTACTCACACATAATTATGTTTCAAGAATGTTCAACGGTCGATTACACAAAATTTAACTACATATATTTATACAAAATATGTTGATAAGGAAACTTAGAATAGGTTTGGCTGTATCTAAAAAATACTAATATATTATAATAAAAAATACTTTTTACTGAGAAACAAACAGCTTCATCGACACTTGGCTAGCCTGAAATCTCACCAAAAACATCCTGTAATAAACTTATATTATTTCAGGATGTTTTTGGTGAGATTTCACTTCTTTTTGCAGAAAGCAGACTTAGACTTGATTAGCTTAGCAGAGCTCTTAGTGTCATAAATCAGAATAGGTAGGGAAGTAGGTAGGTAGGAGTGACATCTAAATCAGACATGGCGTGGGATAATGGGCATAGTTTAGCCTATCTCATAACCTTGACAAAAATAAACAGACAAATGCTATATACTCGAATTTTAGGAAAGCTTTCGCTACGGTATCTCATTCAATCCTTATAAGAAAGTTATTCACTTATGGTGTTTCTGGTCCTATATTGCATTAGTTCAAATTATACCTTACGAATAGATCCTTTGCTGTAGTTGTGAAGGGTTTCAAGTCTATCGATCTCAATTTTGCATTTGGAGTGCCACAGAGGTTGCGTCTGGGCCCAATCCTATTCATTATTTTCCTACACGACATATCAAATTGTTTTTTGAATTCTACCTTTTTGTAGATTCTTTTTGAGGAAGTGTTCACATATTAAATTTACTAGGAAACATAACCTTTTACAGTCGTTCTTTACCATAGAACATTATACACTAACAAAAGTGGAGGAACAAAAGGATCTTGGGATAATCATTGATTCTAAATTTAGCTTTACTTCTCATATCGACTTTGTTGTGAAAAGTTTTTCAGATTCATATTAAGTAATATTCGTAGTTTCAAAGACTCTACAATAAAAATTTTCCCATACTATGCACTAGTCCGTAATATACTGGAGTACTGTAGCATTGTTTTGAGATCACATTTTTCGACGCACTTGCTACGAATCGAAAGAGTACAAAAAAGGTTTCTTTGGCATTTATCCTATAGTGCGAATATCGCCCACCAGCTTAAAATTATTTAATCATTTCCAAATGTTATCTCTTAGCAATCGTGGCAAAATAATAGACATAAGTTTTCTTCCTAAGATATTGCATGGTTCGATTGACGGCGCTGAGTTATTGGGCTTGTTAAATTTCAGATTTCCAACAAGATATTCTCGAAAGCATTTTTTTCTTTTGTGCCCCCTTAGAAAAATGGTACTAGCCGCTAACTCGCCTATTTCAATAATATGCAAGCTGGCACGGTGAACGGTCTCCCAAATGATATTGACATTCTTGTGGATTCCCTGCTTGTTATTAAAAATAAATTAAAAAAATTATATACACTAGCTAAATATAATACTAAGTTATTAAATATAAAAATTCTGAATTTTTTTTTATACCTATATAATTTTAATTCTTACATCATTTATTTAAATTTAATTGCTTTAAGGATCTTTTGTTTTATAAATTCATTTTATTTTATTAATTTATAAAAAAAAAATATCTAGCTCTATATATAATAGTCTTATTATACAGCTCTATATATAATAAGATAGTGCAAACAATAAAGTAAATAAAATTGAATTGTTAGTGAAGATTAACTTCATAAATCATCACAGTTAAGTTTAAGTCATAATTAATTCAACACAGAGAGAAAGAAATATCAAGTAAATACATAGATTCTTCGGTTCGTTCGTTCGTTTGAAATAAAATCTATATAAAAATGCCAAAAAAACATCCTTTTTACGTGTAATCTGTAGTAACCACATATTACCAATTATACATTCAGCTAAAAATATATCTAACTAATCTAAAAAGTAGTGTAAAAGTGTATATGAGTTAATTTGCAATCATGTCACACTCAATAATTTAACATTTAAGGGCGTTTCTGAAGGAGTAAGTTAAACGATTCACTGACATCAGCACATTTAACAGAGTTTTAAAATTATGATGAGACGTACATTACATAGGTAAAAAGAACATAATGTTACAAATTATATTAGACTTCATTATAGTTGTCAATCAATTCTGTTTATTAAATAAATAATCATGTAGTTCAAGCGGGCGAAACCGCTGGCGGGCCAGGGTTAATAAGTATCTTTTAGATATTATACTAATTAATAAGTTATTTTTGTTTATGTATAGCTAAAACCAATATGATATTGATGCACATTTGAATTTGTTTTTTATCGCAATAATTTACAATTTGTGTGTAACATGTGGAATTTATTATTGTTTGTGTTGTGTTTATTTTTAAATTATTGTTTGTTTTTTTTAATAAAAAATATTATTGCATGTGGAGCCCAACTATAAATTATTGAATGATTTACTTTGTTTTTCCTTATATAATTATATAATACATATAGTATTTGATTGTGTCAATTGTTGGTAGCCTTATAAATAAGTAAATTAATAAATGAAACCCGCAACTCTAGGAAGTGTATTAACTTTGGAAGACGTTTCCAAATCCAGCTACATTCAAAACATTTATAAGTTTTTTTACATAACTTTTGTCTAAATGTATTACAGGTCTTCTCCTTATTGCTGTTCCCGTTCCTCGTATTCCTCTTAGTTGAGGAACTGACGACAGGAAAGAAGAGGGAGGAAGAGAATGGTGTCTTCAGAACCTCTGTTGTACATCTGCCACTTTCTATTACATTTCTTTTGGTAGATGTTATTATAACAATTATATTGTTGATTGGTGCTCATAAGGTAAGCTGTATGTTTTTAAAAAAAAACCAGCTTCACGCTTTTTCCCGCCTGGCAGAATAGGCTAAGGGATTCTTTCTAATGCTAAGAAACCTCGTTCTTTAATTCTGCCTAATTCTGGGATTTTTTCTACCAACACTTTGTCTACCACAGCGTAAAAAAGGCCGTTGAGTTCCGCCACTTAAAACGTAACCTCTAGTTTTCGGCCTAAAATGGGGCACGGAGTGCCTTATCACTAGGTTCCCTCTGCCTACGCTGTTATGTCAGGAATACGACGTGAAGCTGATATTATTAATTTAAATTTAATTTAAATATAACCCCGAGTGACGATCGAACCCATAACCAACATGTTTACAGTCAGTCGTCCCACTGCGCCACGATGGCGTCATTATCTTCATTTTACTCATTGAATTGTTATATAAAAAAGTGGTAATTCCAGAAACATCGAGCGCTACTCCGAGTATACTTCTACTGCGGTCTGCTGTTCCAGGTGTTGGCACTTTGCATGGACCTCGTGTACTTCGACTTTAGAGAATATATTGAGAATATAGTTTATTTCTTTTGTTTAGGTAAGGTTAATATGTTGTCTTTTTATTGTACAGTAAGTATGTACTCGTATATAGGTATGCGAAAGTAGTATGTTCGAACCCCATCTAAAAATATTTTTACCAGAAGTAGTAAATATTAAAAGTTGGAGTGTTTATTTAGGGTAGACTCCTTTACATTCTCCGAATGGGAATCGAATCCACAATCATTACGTTTACAGTCGCATCCTTGTGCCTCTGCGCAACAACGGCCTGAACGCTTTAAAAACCTATACGTTTTTTTTGGCATATCAGAGTAGGCAGAGGGAACCTACTGTCAAGATTCTTTCTCCACTTCCCGTAAATATTATTATTGTTAATAATAATAATAATTATTATTATTTTATTTATTGCAGGCCTAAACATCTATCTGCTAGTGCTCGTCTACAACGTCATATACCTCATAGGGGAGAACAGAGAAGTGCAATATGTGTCTCACTGTGAAAACCGTGATATTTAATTATGTTATATTAAAACAGATGCTTCTGTAAGTATTATATGTTTATTTGGCGTTACAGTATACCTTGCATTTACGTAGTGCGTACTTTATAATACATTAAAAGTAATAATTCTCACATCTTCTTATTCAACACCAGAGCGAAGTATAGATCTTCGCTCTGGTGTTGAGGCTAAGCGCGGCGTTGTGTTCTGCCACTTAACACGCAATGCCTTCAGAATGCGGCAGAAAGTGGAAAATGGAGTGTCTTAACACTAGGTTCCCTCTGCCTACCCTGCTGTGTGCGGGATACAACGTGAAGCTGATTTGATTTAAAACTAATAATGAGAAAGATTCGGTTCGATTCCCACTAGAGAAAATGTTTTTACTTATATTATATTTTTACTTCCTCGCTTAGATAACGGCCACTACGCACTCAATGCCTCCAGAATTCGGCGTAAAGTGGGGAACGGAAATGTCTTAACTCGAGGTTTCCAGGTTCCCTTTGCCCACCTTGCTATGTCTGGGATACAGTGTTAAGTTAAAATAAATATAATTTATAAGCTTATAAACATATTTAAACCGATAATAGGTAGCACACTGTAAAGTGTAGATTGAATAAAGGAAACACGTCAAGTAAACTTTAAACATGGCGGTCTTCTTACGATTGCAAAACTCTTGTTTGAACCTTGTTTGATGAAGACGATAAAACACTTGTTAGAGTTGTTATACTCACATTTTAATTATTAATATTAACACTACCTTTATACATTTATTACTACATTTAAGACTACCTTTACTACTACCTACCTACCTACCTTTTATATACAGCCCTTTTATATTTTAATGTGTATTTTTTATATAATTATTTGTATTTAAGAATTTTTTTTTCTCTTTGATTATAGATAAAATGACTACTAATTGTCGATAAACGTTGACTCCATTCGTTGGCTGTTGATGGATTCAAATTGAATTTGGCGGTACTTGTAAAAATAACACTTTTCTTGAAAGACAGAAAGAATCTAGTGTCATGACACTACATTCCCCGCTTTCAGTCCAAAATGAAGACACTGCGTCTTGAAAATATATACTTATATTTAGAGACATATACGTTATATAAATAAATAGACAAGTTTAAAATACACACTAATCAAAGAAGTAGTTTCTAAAAAGAAATTGAACCCCAAATTTCTATCAAAGATGCATTGTTAAACACTAAACCAAAGAAAAAACATATTTTTTTGACACATTTCAAATAACTAACTAAATATAGGTATAAGTGAGATTATAAGAAAATAATAAAATAAATAAATCAAATAATTATTTATTTGATCAGCTTCACGCTGTATCTCGCACACAGCAGGGTAGGCAGAGGGAACCTAGTGTTAAGACACTACGTTCCCCACTTTCTGCCGAATTCTGGAGGCATTGCGTGTTAAGTGGCAGAACTCAACGCCGCGCTTAACCTCGACACTAGAGCGAAGAAATGGAAATATAAATTTAAGTAAATATTTCATCTCCTCGAGTGGGGATCAAACCCACAACCAGTCAGTTTTGCAGTCACACCTCGGGCCGCTGCGCCACGACTGGAAGAAAATAATTATTTTATAAAAATGTTAAACGGTAATAACAACTCTCTATTATGTCTATTGAGATACGGTAGAGTTGATAGTAACGTTAAGTTATTTCACGATAAGTATTAGATAGTTATTGTCGCTGTTAAGTGATTTATTATGAGTTATTTTTAACTGTTATTTATTATACATATTTACATTTCACGTTTGTAATATTTTAATAATTTTAATCTTTCTTTTTTATTTTACGTAGTTGATATAAAAAGATAATAATATTTTTTTATCTATTTACCTCAAACATTTACCGAGGAAGGCAGAGTTAACATAGTGTTAAAATATTCCATTTTTTTATATTTTCTTCAATTTAAAAATATTGCAAGTTAGATGAAGAACTTCGGCTTTTATTGTGTTTACATATACTTTAAAAATATTTAATAAATTCCCACAAGTCAGAAATAAAATTAAAACATACTTCAGATAAGCATTTCCGAATACTTTTGATTTTTTAAATTGTCATTATGAAAAAAATATTGTTAGATTAAAAGGAACATAGCTTCACCTAGCAATCGAATTGAACGAAGCTAACAGAGAGACAGGGTACCTAATTGATTATGTATAACAATAGATCATATTTCCATTTAAAAATCAATAACTAAAACATAATTAGAATATAATACATTAATAATAACAGTGAAATACCAAATAACCGTTCAACAGCTGTAGCGTACAGTGTAACCTCACTCGCAGTCAGTTAGCGTACAACCGCGTTAAGGCGCGCACGATGTCGGCCACAGTCGAAGCCAACTTGAAGTAAGTCGGCGAAAGTTTACCTTTTTTACTTCTTTACTTTTATTTTGCTGTGATTTTTGTGGTTTTGCGTCTCAAGGTTGCTATGCGATGCGTGTTTTTGATCTTCATTTGTTATTTGTTGTTAGTTAAATAACTAAGGAGTTTTGAACGTGTTTTGCAGTTTTTTTTTTATAAAAAACGGTGTTTTTAAAAGTGTTTCTTTTTGTTATATAGGTATACAGAGAATGGAGAAAATGTTTTAAGTCGAATGTTATTTTTGTTATTATTTATAGTGGTATGCGTTATGAAGGACCTCGATATGTTTGTATAGATTAACATGAAAAAAAAAATATTAGATGTGGTTTTAATGTGGATAATCACAATAACTATTTTTTGAGCGGACTTTTAATGATTTACGTAGGAATAGTTTTAGTGGCTACTGTATCCCTCTTAGCAGGGTAGGCAGAGGAAACCTAGTGTTAAGACACTCCGTCCACCGAGTGTTGAATGGCGGAACTAAACGCTGCGTTTTTTTATTAGAGCGGAATATCAATTTAAATATAATCATGTCCTCGAATGGAAATTATACCCACAACCGCCGCGTTTAGAGTCGCACTTTAACGTGTCGAGGCAAAGCGCGGCGTTGAGTTCCGCCACATAGCGCGCAATGCCTCCAGAATCCGCCGGAAAATGAAGAACTTAATACTAGTTCCCTCTGCCTATCCTGCTGTGTGCGGGATACAGCGTGAAGCTGATTTATTTATTTCTTAATAAGTGAATATTTTTTACTTAAATACGTTAAATGTTAAGATGGATATCAACCGCTTGCAATCATGAAGAGTTTTTGCTACATTCTCATCACAGCTGTTTCATTAATAATTGTGATAAAAAATCCAGAAGAGATCTGAGAAATTTCAACACTGTGGCATATGCATAGATTAATTGAATAAAGTGTTTAAATAATCTGAGAAGTACAGGTTCAAATAAAAAGGATGCGTAAATTTGATATTAAAAAAAATATATGTAATTTCATAAATACAGATTATGTTTCGATTTAGCCATTGCAAATAAACTTCTAACATGAAAGAAAAGATTTAAATTATTTTTTTATTTAGAAAGTAAGAATCAATTATGAAGTTAAAATCGCTTGAGTGATTTTACGAGCGCTTCCTCTCGCTGCGATAACGCGAATTCCAAACAACAATTATTAATTTGTTTAGCTCTCCCGTATACAGCAGAGTAGAGGCTATCTCTGTAACCTAGTGTTCAGACACTCTGTTCTTTATATTGATGAACTATATAAACAAAAGGTGTCATATAACTAAACGCCGCGCTTTATTTGACTAGACAGGGATGCAGAAATATTTTTTTAGCACAACAGGATTGGGAATCGAACACAAACTGTCATTAAAAATCAAGAACTGTCCCACTGCGCCACGTTGTCGTCAATTATAAATCTCAGCAATTAAGTAATCTTTGCCCTCTCAATTAGTCGGCCTCGGTCTCTAGTTTATTTATGTAAACAAACATTTTATTTTTACGATTCATATAATATTTATGTATTTTTATCATATATGTTTTTGTCGTTTTAATGTAATGAGTAGCTAATTAGACATTTTTTTATCACTCTCTTATTTTATTATTAATGAAGCGTTTTATAAAATGCGGCGTAGAGTTCCGCCAATTAACACGCAATGTCTCGAATGTTAAGCGGTGTGTGGGAAATGGAGTGTCTTAATAACAGGTTCCCTTTGCCTACTTTTCTATATGCGGGATACAACGTGGATCCACATAATACAATTGTTGTATATTGTCGTGATAGAGTTGAATATAAAAAATCAATTTTGAACTGTAGGTTTTATTATAGATTTCTTAAGTCAAGTTATATAAGGTATATTGGTATATGTCAAAATGTCAATGATTAGTCGGTGAAATGATGGAGAATATATAATAGAGTCTAATATTAGTACAATTTATTAATAACTCTCCTTGTTAGGAAAAATGTGTTCTACAAAGGCGCTTATCACTTCTACTTCCAGCATTTTGAATGGTGTAGTTCAACGCCGCGCTTTGTCTAACAAAGGACAGAGCGAGAATATGAAAATTGTACATTAGCCGAGAGGGTATCGAACCCACAGCTATCGTGTTTACACTCACATCTATAAATTCAACAAAACTTGACACCACTGTCTTTACATTAAACATTTACAAAGGTTGCTTACTCTACATTATGTATATTTTAAAATAAAACGTAATAAATGCGTTAAGTAGCCATATAATTTAAAAATTACGATAAAGCATTTTTCTAGTACCTACAAAATATTGATTAGGTAATGAGTAAGTATTATTACCGCGAAGTCATATTTTTACTATATTTTCTCGTATTTAGCATTTTGCAAATAAATGAAATGAACCTAATACAAAGCGCGGCGTTGAGTACCATCATTCAACATGTAATGCCTCTAGAATGCGGCGGAAAGGGTGGAACGGACGTGTCTTAATAGGGACAGAATGTCTTAATACTACCCTGCTATGTGCGGGATACCGAGATTTTTCCACAAGGTTTTTACCTCATAATTGATTTTTACTTACTTTATGAAAAAAAAACATTTACTTACTTTCATTCTCTGGCTCAACAGGCAATGTCTCGAAAATTAAGTAGTAAGTGAGTAGTGTAGTGTCCTAACATTAGGTTCCCTGCTATAAGGGTTACGGGGTGAAAGTATAAAAATAAATTAACACTTCATCAAACAATTATTGAGAGAATATCTACCATCCTTTTATAAAAAAATATGTAAAAATATATGATTTTATACAGTAGTGTGAACTGAGGAAAAATTTGTATAAAAATTGAAGAACCACTGTTGAAAATGCAAAATAATCGATAGGTACCTAAACTACCTATCAAGAAAAAAATGACGTCACTATACTTAACGATCGAACCCGCGAACGCTCGAATCTGCATATACTCATATTACATACGTACACATAGTTTATTGTGCCAATTAGCATCACCATTTTGCATGATTTAGAACATTTTTCAAACATTAAGGTCGCTGTGTAACCTTCAATTAGCAGTCGATTTAGTATTAGAATAGAGACGACCGTCACGCTCAGTGACCTGCGCGTGCGCATGTTGACAGTGACAGTAGTTGGTCATTCATTCTAGGTAACATACCTATATTACCTAGAATTAATGTATCAACTATTATTTTAATATTATATATTTTAGTTATTTATTATAATTATAGTTCTAAATAAACTAAAAGCGAATAAATTACTAAGTTAATATGATTTAGTCATTTATACGCTTTTAGTTAGTAGTCATTGCACAATTGTTATATTAAAACGATTAGTATGTTATAATAAAGCCTATATAGCCTTCTTCGATAAATGAAGTGGTTTAAATAAAAATATTTTTTTATTTAGGGCCAATAGTTCCTGAGGTTAGCGCGTTGAGCCTAACAAACTCTTCAGCTTTATAATATATTAAGTATAGATGAACACAAATACAAAAGGTGCACTACGAAGGCATTAATAAGTTTTTTTTATAATAATATATAATAAATGACATATATGAAACATTACCGATGTTGAAGAGTTAGCGTGATCCAAAGAGAAAGTGCTGATGACATTATAAGTTTACTTAATGTGATAACACTTTCTTGACATTTACAACATTTAACATTTACCTCACAAATATGCATGTTATTTTACCTTAATAGACTTAGCACATCTTGTTTGGTATTCTAGATGAATGTAGAGTGTAATTTGAAAAGCGGAGTACACTCCGTTTTCCACTTTCCAAATAAAAAGAGATATTGTGTGGGGGGTGATTCAACCCAGTAGTATCTTAGTAGTTGAGAACGTTGTGGCACACCGGCACAGCTCCTGCCTGTAAACATGACGGTTTTGGATTCAAATCCCATTTCTTTATTCTCTTTATCTTCTTTAACTCGGGAAAAATGAACATTGATAAAGTTTTATCGTAATATCACAATCTTGTTTTTTGTTTGATCAATTTTACACTCTTTTATTATTAAACATTTTTAAAGTGTTATTCCACACTTAGGAAAGAAAAATACTTATTTAGAAAACGTATAAAAATTTGAACGCAGCGGGACTCGAACCCGCGCCTCCTGGAAACCGACCAGGACCTGGTCGGTTTCCAGGAGGCGCGGGTTCGAGTCCCGCTGCGTTCAAATTTTTATACGTTTTCTAAATAAGCAATTTTTACACTCTTCTCATTAAAACTGCCTCTAAATATTTTTGGTATTAAGCAGAGAAAAAAAATTATGCGATTTTATTATATCCACCGACTTGCGTCTAAGTAATAAAATAAAAAAAATACCAGTTTGTAATTGTTGTATCATTATGTGAATAGTGGAACTCTCCAGAGGTAGAGCAAGCCACTCTAGCTTAGATTCACATAATGCACGATAAAATCTTATTTTTTAGTTTCCTTTTATAATTATATTATAATTTTATCATATTCGTTTCAATGTCTTATAAAATATACTAGTACAAAAAACATTTTGCATGTTTATTAATTGAGGCCAGTGACAGTAAAACCGACAGGTTGTGGGTTCGATCCTCACTCGAGGAGATAAAATATTTACTTACATTTATCGCTTTGGTGTCGAGGCAAAGCGCGGTGTTGATTTCCGCCACACAACACGCAATGAACTCAGAACTCCAGAGAGAATTCCAGAACTCGGTGGAAAGAGAGCAACGGTGTGTCTTAACACTAGGTTCCCTCTGCCTACCCTACCCTACCCGTGTGCGGGATACAGCGTGAAGCTGATTTTTTTCTATACTTTTATTTGAGGTCATTGGGTCGGCTGGATGGGGCTGTGTCTGATTATAATCTCAATGTTTGTGGGTTTGATCCGGCTTGAGGCAATAAATCATTTTCATTTTTCCGCCCTCACAAGAAGAGATACGGCGTTCTACTAGAAAGTAGAACATAAAATACCATTTTTAGGAATTTCGAGCAATCGTCTCTTATTGCTTATATACTCCCTAAGTAAACTACATGCCCAGTTGAACTTTTTAGGTCCACTAGTTTCATTTGAACGATGTCTCTATTTTACTCAGTAAGGAGGAGGACCTAAGAGATACCTTCAAGAATATTGTAAAAAAACAGTTAATAGACAAAATTGCGAAGACAAAGTCGCAAAATGAGGCTAATCACAAAACTAGTATAAGCGGATGTGGAAGCCCCGTTCTTTAGAAACGCTATAATCGTGATATACTTCGTTTACTAACATGATGGCACTTTAATGGACATTATGAAAGCTTATCGCTACTGTGACGCAGTGGGATAGATACTGACTACACTTGATGGATGTGGGTACGAATCTCACATAAAAATCTTTGATATGATTCTTGAAAAAAAAATAATTCACTAGACAAAGCAGTTCCGTAAATTCGGTAGAAGGTGGAAGGGAGGTGTAGAAGGGAGTGCTTACCTTGAGTAATGCGGGATACAGCGGGAAACTTAAAAACACCTGCAATATTTAAAATTATTTTCTTTTCTTGTACCTTGATAGACAAAAAAGATTGGAAGAAGAAAGGGTCTTAATAGTTAATTTGGAAATATTATACTCCACGCTGCTCTGCTGTGACGTCAGTCAGTGTTGTAAACAAATACTGATATTGGTAATAATAAGCTATACACAAAGGTTGCGTTGGTTATGGGACAAGATCGTATGACGTCATATCATAGCGGCTGTTTCTCGGATTTGAAAATTAGAAACTGATTAGAAATTTTAAAAATAGATGTGACTTTTGCTATAGTATTCACTGTTTTTTTTTTAATCTATATTATACTCCTGTAAGTGACTGACAGACAACGCACAGACCAAAACTAGTGGACTTAGAAAGATAAGATTTGGCACGTACTCGTATGTAGGTTGGAGACTTAAAGAATGTAGAGAAGAGGAGAGCTTAAAATTCCTACGAAAAAGGAAACCAAATAATCAAATTTTTCATTTCTTTAAGACTTTAAGATGTTTAAAATCAACGCAAACAAAATCGCGAGTGACAACTTGTATAATAAAATACCCTATTGAACCTTCAACAATCATAAATTTTGAACTACTCTATTATGGCGTCATTTAAGAATCACATTAAATTATACTTACCTAAAATATTTAAATATTATTTTTGTATAATTTATAGTCCGTGATTATAATATTTATTCATTCTTAAAATACGGTGATTTTCCTAACATTTATATATAACATTGACGTAGTTTTATTTCTTTGTTGAAGACAATACAATAAATCTTTTTATTTCTTTTTACGTCATGAACTAATTGGTACACTGTTAGTGTGTAGTAGTTTAGTATATTTTGTTTTAAGTTTGTTTTAAGTTTTGAGGGGCAAAGACTTAAGTAATATGCTATGAAACTTCCATTGTTTATTTAATTAATTATCTACGAGTTTGCAGTTTTATTAGTATTTTTAAGAGAAAGAAATGTAAGTATTATATCTCTAATTTATCTGTATTCTTCGAAAAAACTAAATGTAGATACCGGGAGGAGTGCACATAGACACCACAATATTTTTGAGATAGACATTGTAACAGTATGTACCTTAGGTATAAGTTAAAAATAAATAAATAAATAAAATAAAATATGTATGGCAATACACATAAATAACATAGTTAATTATGAAAAATACAAACTATATATTTATCATACCATATTAATCGAGACGAGTTCGTGTATTGTCGTCCCGAGTGTCGCGACCGTCGTTCTGTCTATATAGGTGGTGGTGATGCTGGAAGGCAGCGGTCGAGTCGAACTCTTAAGTACTACGGTACTAATAAATATGATGCACATAAAGACTCGTACCAAGTATATTATAAATATAATATAATAATTCGAAGCCTATGATGGCACGATCTTTTAGGATCGAATTTCTTATAAAGGCAATATATGTGTAGGGGCGACACATATTGTGGATCCAAGTGATCTTTGACCAATATTATGATATTGAATGTTGCTTGACGTCGCGGAAGCTGACGTGATGGGCTTATGCGAACTGTTATAGCGACATTAACTATGTCGTGGCTGATGCCGTCTCGCAGTACGCTCGCGATACGTAAGCTATGCTTGTATGGCGTTGGTCATTGACATATTATATACCACTTCTACGACTTGGTATACGACTAGTAGGTGTGTGGTGCTATTTTATGTCCCAGCTCCGGTGTATGTAGTAGTGTCCGCCTGTCTCATACGGGTGTGTGGTGCTATTTTATGTCCTGGAACTCTGGTGTATGTAGTAGTGTCCGCCTACGGTTCGAGACACGACTGTGGGGTGTGTGCCGTGCGTTTATTTAACATATCGGCCGCCTAGCGGTAGTGCGTTCGTTCCAACGACTTATATTGATCTCACAAATCAATCAACATCACGAATCACCATTCTAATACAATCTTAATATAAACAAGCGTAACAAGTACCTTCGGAAAGATCACACACAAACGTCTCGGAGGGTTCAACGATGACTGTAAAGCCACGGTCTGGTCGGAACTCACGGTGTAGGGGCGGGGCGGTGCCCGTACTCTTTCTTCCTTTTATTATAACTAGTTCGCAGTTATAGTGGAGAGGAAGATAGGACGCGCTCTTGGCTTTTCTTCGGACGAGCTTCGAGTTATGACAATGTCATATTGTCGAGTTTCCAGTTATCTAAATAACTGACACAAGAACAACTTCTGATGGCAAATATCTTATTAAAGCGATACCTTCTAATGGCATAATATAAAATTCTTAATACTGTTACCTCTGAATCTCTAAAAGATTTTGGGTTCTTCACGATCACAACTATAAACGGTTCTAACCACTAGACACATCACGAGCCAAGGCATTATTTATTGAATAACATATTCAAAGGTGTTTGGGATATCAGTTACAACATGTATATACATACATATATTATAATAGAAAAATAAACCGCGTTCACACGGGACACTCTTAAAAATATTTAAATTGTCCAATATGTGTCTTCATACAAAATTTACTTATAAAAATACATATATTATTTAAAATACACGTTTTTGTACAAGACTTAAGTCTTTATATCCCGTAAATAAGTAAAATATAACCGTACGTAAACAGTTACACGCTCGTGTAGGCAGAATGTACGTATTTCTGTCGTATTGTTGAGACGAGTTGTTATCTCATTACGATCTATTACATGAATCGACATTACCTGATGCGGAACTAAACGGTTAGATACTTGTTAGGTCACTTGTTATCTTTTTTTAGCTTCACGCTGTATCTCGCGTACAGCAGGATAGGCAGAGGGAACCTAGTGTCAAGACACTCTGTTCCCTATTTTCCACCGAATAATGGAGGTTTTGCATGTTGAGTGTCATCAACGCTGCGCTTTGCCTCGACGCCACAGCGGAGATGTGAAAATATTAAATATTTAATTTTCTCGAATGGGAATCGAACCTACAAACTGTCGTGTATACATTCACGCGCTTGTATCCCGGCGCCACGAGGGTCCTCACTTACTAACTAAGAACTTTTTAAGAACTAACTAAACAAAACGATTAACGTGATTTAAGATATTTCTTTCTTGGCAAATTATTTTATTTAAAAAGACTGGTTTAGTGATTCTATCACATGGTTCCTGAGATTAGCGCATTCAACTAAACAAATTTTTAAGCTTTTAATATTAGTATGAGTTGAGGCCGGTCGTGGCGCAGCGGCACGAGGTGTGACTGCAAAATCGACTGGTTGTGGGTTCGATCCCCACTCGAGGAGATGAAATATTTACTTAAATTTATATTTCCATTTCTTCGCTCTGGTGTCGAGGTTAAGCGCGGCGTTGAGTTCTGCCACTCAACACGCAATGCCTCCAGAATTCGGCAGAAAGTGGGGAACGGAGTGTCTTAACACTAGGTTCCCTCTGCCTACCCTGCTGTGTGCGGGATACAGCGTGAAGCTAATTTAATTTAATTTTAATATTAGTATAGATAAAGTTGTGTATTATATATAGCGACGACGGCCGATGCAATTTCTTGTATATTATTACATAAAAACTATTTAATCGGAAGAAATGTGTTTCAATCTTTGAATGATATATGAAACCACAATGTATGTATGTGTATGTGGCAGTAGACATGTAACAACGGTGTTATTATTTTATTTATTGGCTTATAAATTTATTTTGGATGTCAGTGTGTACACGTGCGCGTGCGCATGTGTGTGTATGTGCTTGTGTGTGCGCGTGCATATGTGCGCATGAATGTGTGTGTGTGTGTGTGTTTTTTATAATTACCAAAATTTTATATAGTGGAAAAATTTGAGGCAGTTGAGTCACGGCACAGTTGTCTGATTATAAACGCGACTGTAGTAGAGTCATTTAAAAAAAAAATCAGCTTCACGCTGTATCCCGCACACAGCAGGGTAGGCAGAGGGAACCTAGTGTTAAGACACTCCGTTCCCCACTTTCTGCCGAATTCTGGAGGCATTGCGTGATGAGTGGCAGAACTCAACGCCGCGCTTATCCTCGACACCAGAGCGAAGAAATGGAAATATAAATTTAATGGGGATCGAACCCACAACCAGTCGGTTTCACAGTCACACAGCTCCGCTGCTATACACGCAATACCTCAAACATTGCGAGGAAAGTAGGGAACAGTGTGTGTTAACAGAAGTCAAAGGAAAAAACAAAAATTGTTATTCAGCTTTTTATGCACGTTCTATGAATTTATTTTTATGTATTTTATAAAACACAATAATTGAAAACAAAGAAAAAAGACAAAAGAACTGGTAAATTAAATAAACTACCATAATAAATTGCTAATCATTTATTATTTTTACATAAATATAATAAAATTATACCCCATGTTGCTGTAAATTGTTGTTAAATACTTACGAAGTTATGAAGCTACTCTATAGGATAATAGGATAATGTTACGAAGCTACTCTATAGGATTAGCTAAAAAAATGATTTCAATTTATAGTAAATAAATTATCTAGCAGTTCAAGCGGATGAAGCCGCGAGCTTCTCGCCATGTAATATAATTATAATATACTATAATTAGCTTTTACATGCGGCTTCGCCGGCGAGGACAACTGGATATATTTATCATAAATGAACTATCTGACACATTTTTTTTAATTGGAGCGAGCAGTTGCTCAGGTTAGAGCATCCAACTTCACAAACTCTTCATTTTTATAATATTAGTATAGATATTAGTGTACTCAAATTCTCTTTTTTATTTAGCAATATTCTATACATTAAGGAAAAGAGAATATTTAAAAATAAATATATAAAAATATGATCATAGCGGGACTCGAACCCGCGTCAACACTAGATATTAAAAAAATACATATTAAACAAGGTCCTGTTTCTAACATATATTATATTCTATAGTACATACTTGAAACAACATAGTTAATGTTCTTGCATGTTAATATAATATAGATATTCATTTTAAATGTAAATCGAGTTTATTGAAAATAGCACCATCACAGTACGTCACGTTCAGTTCTCACGATTTGAACGTGTGTACCTTCACGATTCCTTTACGAAACAATTGATTCTATTCTATTATAGAAGCGTCTATAATAGTTTCTGGAATCTATAGTAGTTTCTAGAACATCTAGAATTTAGTATCATAATATCTATAGTGATAAGAGCTTGTGTTGATATAATGTGGAGACATTTTAAAAACATCTTTTACAGTCGCGTGCTGCGGGGATTTATTGCAAATTTGCCACCTTCCTATAGGAGGAAAGGGCAGCATTCGTGCGTATTTCTGTTCTTATATACTTATTATCAAAGATAATTTATCATAAATTAAACGAAACCAGTTAAGTGCGAGTCGGACTCGCCTACCGAGGCTTCCGTACCAATTTCAGGATAAAATAAGGAAATATCTATAAATGTTCACTTTTAGTATTTTTTTCTTTATTTGTATTCTAAGTTCTCACATCGAGCTAAATTTTATAACTAAAAGTCCACGGTTTCATACAAAATGCAGCAAAATCGATGCATAAATTCTCGTATCTTTTGATTGTGTTAAGTTAGAAGCTTGATTTTTCTGTGATTTAAGCGACTAGACTGATCTAAATTTCGATGAGACTTGCCATCGCGCATTGTTTTGTTGTCAGAGTAAGGAAATGAAAATAATTAATTACTACGAATGAAAATTGAACCCCCAACCATCGCGCTTACAGTTAGATTCTATCCCACTTATTACTTTGTTTTAAATATAATAATATTTATTATAACATTTCACGAGAAGAGGTTGCGAAGGTGCTAATATTATGTTTACTGCATTGATGACGTTTATTTCCTTTTTTTTTATTAATCTGATGATTTTCTCGTAATCAATAAAATCTATATATTATATTATACGTACAAACAGTGCCGCGATGCCATTATGTCTAAAAATCTCAACATCTCAGGGAGCAAAACTTCTAAGGTGTAACTGAAAAACAGCAACATGTTTGAGAGTGACTCAACTCATCATCATTAGCTGAGTAACATCTTTTGCCATAATGTCAACTGTAATATCCTATTCTAGTAAAATCGTATGATTTTCATGTAAATAAATGGCAATAAATGTTTTCTTATTTATTACTAGCGGGCCGCCCGCGGCTTCGCCCGCTTAAAATACATGATTATTGATTTAATAAGCAGAATTGATTGACAACTATAGTGTTGATATTTGATATTCATAAAATATACATAAAGCTAATTATTTATTATATGTATATATTTTTGTAACATTACGTTCTTTTTACCTATGTTATGTTTTTAAAGCTCTGTTAAATGTTCTGATGTCACTTAATAATTTAATGTACTGCTTCAGAAACAGCCTTAAATGTTAAATTATTGATTTGGGTAAGGATTCATAATATTCTTTGTAAAATAACTGTAATAATTGCATATTAACTCGTGTACAGTTTTTAAATTAGTTACACATATTATTAGCTAAGTGCACAATTGGTAAATATGTAGTTATTACAGAGTGCACGTAGAAAGGATGTTTTTAGGCATTTTTATATAGATTTATTTCAAACAAACGAACAAACCAAAAATTCTATGTATTTGCTTGATATCTCTTTGAAGATCAAATCGTTTTTTATCTCTGTGTTGAATTAATCACGACTTAAACTTAACTGTTATGATTTATGAAGGTAATCTCCACTAACAATTCAATTTTGTTTACTTTATTGTAAAAAATATTGTATAATAGTGCTTCAAAAATATATATTTTTATCAACAGTCATATAACCAAGACGTTTCGAATGTCATTTTTGACCAAGAATCTTATCAGTGCGATTGCTATATAACATTCGCAGGCAAACTAATGCCTTGGGTTCATTCAAATGACGATAACTTTTTTTTTAATGAACCGATTTTGATGAACCAAACTTTAATAGTTAAGTTGAGTTAAAACAAAGCAATTGGTGAAACTTTTAAGTAAATCGGTTCAGTACTTTCAGAGAAAAATGTGGACATAAATATCGACAGACAGACAGACAAGAAATTCAAAAAAATTTATTTTTGCTTTCTATTATTCTTATTAAGTGTCCCTCTATCCATTTCAGTCAAAATTACTAAATGTACAGACAAAATATTTTTAATGTCTTATTATATATAGAGATTATTGTTATTAAAAATCAAAATTGTCTAAATGATTACTAACATTTTATTGCAGCTTGGCACACGTGGTTAAATACAAATAATTAGAATTGTATCCGACGTATACGTATAATAGGTGCCCAAGATAACTCTAGCCGTAGATACAGTGATATAATATATATATTAATATATATTCCTCGAACAAACATAGCCTTCAGTTCTATAATATTAGTATAGATATAGATTTACTGCATCATTTTCGAATTTTGTTTCAGTTTTGTTTTGGTTTTTGTTTGATTTGATGATTCTATTGTAGGTAGTAACATTAAAATTGTCGAAATTTTTTCTTAACCAAAAGAATCAAAGGTCAGATTTATAAATGATTAATCTTCGCAGTTTAAACTGGTTTCGAGAGCCGCCAGCCGCGTCGAGGAACACAAACAGCATTGTTGAAGTTTATCAAATTTTAAAATTAGGATTTGAGATCAAAAATGAGTGAATCATTTTTGAGATAAAGTTGGCCTATATTTTATGAGACAAATTTATTTTACTCGCCTTTATAGTGATTTATCTTTCAATAAATCAATTTTCGATTGTAATCGTTGAAAAAAAAACCTTCACGCTTTGTCCCGCATAGCTGGTTAAGTAAAGGGAACCCAGTGTTAAGACAAGTGACGTTCGGCTTTTACCACCGAATTCTAAAGATGTTGTGTGATAAGTGATAGATATCAAATCTGCGGTTTGACTAGTTTCAAAGGGAGTGTCCTAGGGCTCCTAGCACTACACTATACCTGCTATATCCGTAATACAACGTCGCACTTCGTAGCGGGTAAATGAATATAATTGATTCCCCCGAGTGGGAATCGGACTCACAAACCATCGTGCTGTGGGTGTGGATTCGATCCGAGACGGTCGAAGGATATATACTAATATGTACGTGTATCAGAACATTTTCTTCTCTCTTATGTCACTGAGTAAAATTCTGCCACAATGATTCCTGTGCCGCCCCTACCTAGGGGTAAAGCTAGAGAAAAGTAGAACATAAGTGCTGTATATTATTGAATGCATTCGTTGTTATCGAGACAACAAACAATATTAACAAGGATGTGTCCTTCCTCCCGATAGATAGTGTATCAGAGAATACGAGGAAATTTATGATATTATATTTTTTTGGCTTTACACTGTATCCCGTTTATAGTAGGGCAGGCAGAGAGAACCTAGTGTTATGATTCTCCGTTCCTCAAGCCGATTTTTGAGATATCGCGTGTTGAGAGATAGTGGCTTATTAGTGCAACGAGGAAGTAATAACCATACACAATTTTACTATTTGAATATCACTCTACAATATTTGTAGGAAGATTTGGTAAGAAGACAAAGTGCGATGTTGAGTGCCGCCACTCAACACATAGGCTCATATTTATAAATCGCTTGAGATATTGTTTTCATTCATCAATACACACCTTTGAATGCAAATGACATCTCAAGATCGATCTCAGACTTGAGAACGGCTTATACGTACAGACCATATTTTTTTCAAAAATTAAATGGAAAGGGGGAACGGAGTGTCTTAACACTGAGTTCACTCTACCGACTCTAGTACATTCGGGATACGGGGTGAAAGTAAACGAAACATTATAATTGTTTAGTGCAAGAGCACAGTAATTATAAATTAGTTTTGAGTTTCTTTATGTACCGACTTACAAAGTACCTAATTCCCGGACGTACGTAACAGCTAACTGCTGGCGGTGACCGGATGTGTCGTAATTATATCAATATTCAGTAAACAAAGTGAACATTTCTAGTACATTGATAATATATCTTATGCGCCCTTCGTATTTCCTTTAAAGGCCACTGTGGCGCAGTGGGACTGTGTTTGACTATAAACATCATGAGTTTTGGGTTGAATTTTTATTTTAAGTTTCAAGCAAAATTTACAGACTCGACCGGATCATTACCACCCCCGGCACTTAAAACCGGCGTGAAGTAGTGGCTTTATGCCACTGCGTTTCGCATCAGGTAATGCCGGGCTCCAACCCAACCGACCTTGTCGGTCGGCAACGCACCTGTAGCTCTGGTGCTGCACGGGATCGTGGGCGGCAGTGGTCACTTCACCACCATCAGGTGACTCGAACGCTCGTTTGCCTTGTCCTTTTCCATAAAAAAAATACATTCAAGTGTAGAGGAAACCTGAGAACCTAGAGCTAACAATCTCGATTCTCATTAAGGTACTTTCGTTGCTCATTTTACGCCGAATTCGAGATGCATTGCATGTTGAGCGGCGGAACTCAACGCCGCACTTTGCTTCTTTACTAGAGCGAGCAAATTTGATTTAGGGGTTATTTTTAACGTCATAAAACAGTTGATTTCTTAGTCTAATTCTGTCCATATAAATAATTGAAAATAAGAAATATATTAATTTTTAGATTAACACTGTATTCCATATAACCTATAGCACGATGGGACCTGGTGCTACTAATGTATGATGAGTGGCGGTATTCAACGCTGCGCTTTATCTTTTTAATAAAACGAAAAAATAAAACTTGCCTTTGCGCCTTAGTGGGAATCGAACCTTCATAATACATCCAATATTTCATCTATTTCTTTAGTAAACGTTGAGGCCAGTCGTGGCGCAGGGGCACAAAGTGTGACTGTAAAACTGACTGGTTGCGGGTTCGATCCCAACTCGAGGAGATGAAATATTTACTTAAATTTATATTTCCATTTCTTCGCTCTGGTGTCGAGGACAAGCGCGGCGTTGAGTTCTGCCCATCAACACGCGCGGCGTTGAGCTCTGCACCTCCAGAATTCGGCAGAAAGTGGGGAAAAGAGTGTCTTAACACTAGGTTCCCTCTGCCTACCCTGCTGTGTGCGGGATACAGCGTGAAGCTGATTTACTGAGTTATTTCTTTAGTAAACAAAAAATAAAAATAATAACTCTACCATACATATTATGATAAATGAAAGTGAAACATCAGTCGAAAATTACCAGTTAAGTCATCTTACGAGTTGCGGTCACCTACTGTCGGTCGGTTACGTCGCGTCGTTCATGTCGGAGCGAGACTAGATTATGTGCTTATATCCATAATATAAGAGTAATCTTTTTACAAACATATATTAGTTATTGCGCTACTATTGCGGGAGATAATTGAGGTTATTTTTAATTAATTTTTGTTAAAGTTACTGAGGCCAGTCGTGGCGCAGGCGTAGTGCGTTCGATTCCAATTCGATTCGAAAAAACCATTTGTGACTTACCTGAGTTTCTTAGATTCATCAAATTGTAAATATATTCCTTCTTTGATATTATATAATAAATATTACTAAATTATTATTATGTAACAAAATTTAATGTCAGCTTATTACAAGTAAAACCTCCATCAATTCATATAAGGTTCTATCATATTGAACAATCGTTTGGATCGTAATATCTTACTACTCTTACAATATAGTAATATTGATTTTGTTGTTATTATGAATATATTTGACCGTGTTCTATCCCGCAATCGTAAAATCGTTTTTTTTTAGCTTTACACTATATCCCGCACATAGCAGGATAGGCAGAGGGAACCTGTACACTTAGTGCTAAGATACTCCGTTCCCATTAAGACACTTGCATTCCCCACTGAAAAGAAAAATAGGATACTTTAAGCTTTAATGTCATGAGCACAGAACCCATATAGTGACAGATACCGCACAGACAAAACTACTGGGTGCAAGTAATTGAAATTTAGGAAATTAGTATTTATTACGAGAAGAACAATATTTTACTGTTTGTAATTAAAGGTTTCGTAAGGGTTAAGTTCTGTTGACAATCCAAAGACCGACGTTGAGGTCCGTCACTCAACACGCATTGTCTCATAGTCTCTGTCTCAACTCTAAAGCACAGAGTGTCTCAACACTAGGTTTCCTCTGCTTATCCTGCTATATGCGGGATACAGCGTGAAGCATAAAAACAAAAGACCGTCGTAGCTCGGGGGCACGGCGTCTGTCTGTAATCACTACGGTTGTGGGCCTAACGTAACAGTATATAAATGATAAGTAATTAAATCAGAAGCCGTGAGAGTAAACAAACAAAAAAATTACATATAACTACAATAGTGTTGCGACATCGTCCACGAGTTCTCATATTACTCAATAAACCAATGTAGGTACGTATTAAGCAAATTATAAGTGCGGTAAGTTGGAAAACATCTAGATGCTTATAGGTTCGATTCCCAGTTGAAAGATTATTTATATGTAACATTTTTTATTAAGCTTTATCAAAATCTGGGAACCTAGTGTTAACAGTTAATACTTATACCAGGCATGAACGTATGGCCTGGTAGGTTTCCAGGAGGCGCGGGTTCGAGACCCGAGTCGAGTCGAGTTTTCTAAATAAGTATTTTTCTTTCCTAAGTGTGGAATAACACTTTAAAAATCTTAAAAATGTTAAAAACTTTGTTACTATAACAAGAAAATGAAAATATTTCATCCCCCTTATTGAGAATCGAAGACACTACCATCGTATTTACACACAGACGCTGTGCCGCTGCGCCTTAACGGCCTCAAAATAAAAAAACTATAAGTATATACATATTTTTAATGACGTATTTAAAATCTTAAGCTATTGTAAGGTTCACTTGGTATTGAATAGATAATAAAAGCTTTCGCAATGCACACAAAAGTTTTACGACTTTAACTAATGTGGAGGGTCATAGGTTTGATTTTCGTAAGACATTTGACACAGAATGTTTCGTAAAACGAAAGGATTTACATTTCAATTATAAATCTTTTAGTCGTCGCTCGCAATTTTTTTTTGGAGAAGAAATGGAAATATGAGTTTAAATAAATATTTGATTTCCTCGAGTGGAGATCGAACTCACAAATAACCGCCTTTACAGTCACACTTTATGCTTCTGCGCCACGACTGGCCTCAATATATTTAGATTTATTGCATTGATCTGCATTGCATTAAAACTTTTTGTCTCCGGTTTTGGTGCCTGCAATGTTTGTATTATCCATACATGTTCTATTTTTTATTGTTTTAGCTTCACTCTATATCCTGCTCCTTTTTTCTCAATTCCCGACATATTACCCATTCGAACTTTTAAATATTATGTAAAAGTTTTAGAAATAGCGCACTCAGCGATCATAGATTTTTTCAGCTTCACGAACCTAGTGTTAAGACACTCCATTCTCCACTTTCCAACGAATTTCGCGAGGCATTGCGCGTTGAGTAGCGGAACTGAACGCCGCGCTGTTCCTTGTTACCAGAGGGAAAACATTAAAATATTAGTAAATAATGATTAATTTCCCCAAGTGGGAATCGAACCTTTCCAGTTACACGCTTGTGCTTCTGCGCCGCGACTGAATAGATGAGAGGCTAATGACCCTTACGCAAATAGGTATTCAAAAACGTCTTCAAATCTAATTTATATTCAACACGCAGATGGCGGTGGCGGTGACGGTGGCGCTGGCGGACCACTTTCTCGTGACCCTCATTTTCTGCCCTATTCATTATGTGGAACAATCGTTGACAATGCCCCAATCGATAAGCAATAGCGATAATAATATAATAATAATGAGCCCAGTCGTGGCGCAGCGGGAAAAAGTGTGACTGTAAACACGATCGGTCATGGGTACGATTCCCGCTCGAGGAAATTAAATAAATCAGGTTCACACTGTATTCCGCACACAGCAGGGTACACAGAGGAAACGTTGTCTTAAGACACTCCGTTCCCCACTTTCTGCCGAATTCTGGAGGCAGTGCGTGTTGAGTGGCAGAACTCAATGCCGCGCTTTCCCTCGGCACCAGAGCGAATAAATGGAAGTATAAATTTAAATAAATATTTCATTCTCCTCGAGTGGGGATCGAACCCACAAGCAGTCGGTTTTACAGTCACATTTTGTGCCCCTACGCCACGACTGGCCTCTAGATTAAATATTTATTTAAATTTATATTTTTATTTCTTCGCCCTGGTGTTGAGGCAAAAATCTTTAGGAAATTTGGATCTTCCAGTAAATTACAATAAACTTAATTTAAATCAGAGGGATCATCATGATATAGCTTTAAGTTTTTGAAAAAATTGGATAAAAACCTACATATCACCTGTGCCACTATGGCACAGTGGGGCACAGTAAACGCGACGGTTGTCGGTTCGATTAGCATTCAAAAGAATGATTTTTTCATCTTTTCGTCCTGGTACAAGACACATCGTGGCGTTGAGTTCTTCCACTCAACAGTCAATATCTCGAAAATTGGTCTACCCTACCCAGCTATATATGGGATTTAGCTTGAAGCTATTTTTTTTCATAATTTCGGTTAACACTAGATTTTCTCAACGACGTATTTTAACATCGTTTCAATCTATAAGAAAGTATTTAACATTCTCTCATTAATTGTCTTTGAACAAACACGATAAGGAACTAATTATAATTACACGCTATCATTCCAAACGTCGTTTTGTTGTTTTAGTTCTAAGAATTAATCTTCTTGTATCTAATTTTCTTAGAATATTTAACTGAATAAACAATATTATAATTCAGTATTTGTCTTTAAATTAACTAAATATTTTGTAATCTTTGGCCACTTCCTGTTTATAGTAGGACTATCTTTTGACCGTTACTTCGCGAGCATAGCCAAAAGAAGAAAACTAATATTTGAGCTATGTATGACACGTGACATATTATATTTATATAGAAAACGTATAAAAATTTTAACATAGCGGGATTTGAACCTGTGCCTCTTGAAAACCGTTCCAAGCGCTCTGAGCACCAAGCCATACGTTCTAATGACTAATTTCTAATACTGTTCTATTTGTTTCCAAGAGGCGCAGGTTAAAATTCCGCTACGTTATTTTTGTTATACGTTTCCTATATAAGTATTTTTATTACTTTTAATATACATACATACATAGATATATATTTACAATGACCGTAACATGTATTAGTTTTCCAAGTGAACATTAACACTATTCAATTCCACACTTTATTATGAATATAGCAACATCAAATAAGACAGTTAGCATATCTTATGACGCACTATATCCAACCGGTCCCGACAAATATAAACCTACAATATTAAACCTACGATAGGGATTAATACTGCTAGACTACCAGTTTTCCCATAAATAGGCAGCGCACGTACAGGAAACATAGTGATATGCACTCTGTTTTCAACTTTTCACTCAATTTTCGACACATTGTATAACGTAGCCATTTTTTCTTTCTCATTACCAAACCGAAAAAAAATTAATAATTTAAATATTGTCAGAAATCGTAAGTGGTTAACGTTTTAAAAAAACACATATCGTTTATATGTTTCTAACTTATTCGGAAAGAGATTCTACGTAATTGCAATAAGTGATATGTATCACTCAGTAACAATACTTCACAAAAGTTTCCTTTCAAATAGCGGGGGCAGTTGCCTACAAGTAACTGCCCCTATTGACACAATTCCATTGCTTTTATTGTCTTTGCACTTATATCTACCCTCTTTTACACGAGTTTGCTAACAATATATTTATTAAACTTAGTGAGAATCGAACCTACAACCATTGCGATTACAGTCAGATGCTGTTCCACTCTGAAACGACGGCCTCAACTTAATTAATAGTTTTTTATAAAAATGTTATCTTCTTTCCAGAGATAAGATATGCAGTTATGTGGAGATACCAATACTAACAAAATGCTGCTTCTGCTTGCCGCTGAGGAAGGGCCTCATCGCTTTTGCTTACGTTAATTTAGTAAGTATTATCTATTATTTATAATTTTATATTTTTTATGGTTTCACACTTTATCCCAGCAACGAAACAAACAGTTTAATAATAATATTATTATAGATAGTCCATACTAAGTAATATATTTTATCATATTATATTAATTAAAGTATTAGTGGTATATGAAAGTTACAATAAATGTTGCATTCAATATATAATTGTGGATTTGCATCTGTCGAAACGCTTGTGCTTAGAATATTTTAATTTATCTAATTGATTTACTACAAATCAAAATGTCGAATTAGGTTTCCCGTTGTTTCCTACCTAATAGATTTAAATTTATTTTAGTTTATAAATATGTAATCTCTTAAATTTAAGGATGAAACCAATAAAAAAACAAAACTGCCGTCAAAATAGGGTTAATCAATTTAAACTATTCACAGTTCAACATTTTGCAGCTCCTTTATGAGAGGTGTTAAATTCGCTAGTTTCCGAGAACATTCTTACTTTCTTTTTAGAAAGTATTCAATGATTCTAAATTGATTTTGAAATATAAAATTTTGCTTACTAATTTTAATATTTATAGAGAACACAGATCTAATGATTTAGAAAAGAAACACTTTTTTTTAATGTTTCGTTTGTTTTTCATTTATACTCCTAATATATATTTAGCGGAGAACGCTCAGTCAACAAGTTACTGTTAGGTTGAGTCACTCCATTCTCCACTTTCGGTCCTTCTTTAAAAAAATAAATACCTGTACTGTAATTTTTTATACATAAATAACTATAAATCATCCTGACCCACTGTGATCTAGACAGACATTTACAAGATTAATAAAATATAAATTTATCAATAATTATAGTTGTATTTGACACATGATACAATTTAATTGAAGGGCGATATGTAACTCCGGTCTGAGATACAGTCCGTTACGGCGCAACGATTGACGTGATACATTAGTCTTCAGCATTCCTCCAAATAAATCCTATGTCATGATATATATCCTATATGAAAATAATTTTTCAACTCAATCCAGTTCCTGAGATTAGGGTGTTAAAAATAAACAAACTCTTGTGCTTTATAATATTGGTATAGATAGAAATAAATGTTCCCTTCAATATAATCATATAATAATATTGTAAAAATAAAAAAAAACTAAAAGAGATTATAAATTCAAATTAAAAATATTCTTTATTCAATCAAATAAACTCTTATAAGCACTTTTGAATCGTCGAATGAACATATAACAACGAAAAAAAAAGAAAAAGCTACCACCGGTTCGGAAAACAGTTCTGCTGAGAAGAGCCGGCAAGAAACTCAACAGTTGCTCTTTTCAATGTCATTGGTATAATCCAATTATTACATTAACTGGCAGCTATCCCGCATCACATTCAATAGACATTAACTCCATACATGTTTATCCTCTAAATATTCTTGAACAGTGTAATAAGCTTTACTTGTTAGTATTTTTTTTAAATCTACTTTAAATTGTGGTAGTGGCAAACTTAGAATACACTGCGGAAGTCTATTATATACACGCATACTCAGACCCATAAAAGATTTTTTAACTTTTTGGAGGCGAAAACTTGGCGTGGCGAACGCTTATCTTTGTTTCTCGTTCCTATCGTATGTATATCACTATTTTTACTTTGACACTGTACATTTTACTGGACAAACAGAATATTATAATATACAAATTGTGAAGCAAATGTAATAATACCTGCGTCTTTAAAAACATCTCGCAGAGAATCTCGAGCTCTTAGGTTATAAATATATCTCACGGCTGTTTTTTGGAAAATAAATATTGAATTTATATCTGAACCACTGCCCCATAGCAACATTCCATAACATAAAATACTATGAAAATAGCTATAGTAGACTAGTCGGGCAGTTTCAACGTCCGTCATTTGTCTTACTTATTTAATGGCGAACGCGGCAGAGCTGAGCTTATCCGCAAGTGCTTCCAGATGAATTTGCCACTGGAGTTTGGAATCTATAGTTAAACCTAAGAAAATAGCTGATTGATGAAAAAAGCCCTCAATGTGTCGGACATTGAGGGTTTCTCCTTTAATTTCTAGACTAAAATTATGTATACATATTTGATTTCAGATGTTAACACTTGCGGTGACTTCACTGCTATCAATATACATAACTTCAGTCCGGACCAGTGATATTGAAAACCTCCAAGACGCGTCAGAGTACCCGCGTCTGATCGCGGACACCACCGCCCTCGTGCTGGAAGTCACTATGACCGTTACTTTTATTGTAGCTCTACATAAGGTAAATAACATTTTAAAATGTTTTCACGCTGTATCCCGCACATGGCAGGATAGGCAGAGAGAACATTCCATTTTTAAAATATTGCGTGTTGAATGGTATAACTTAACGATGCGCTTTGTCTGTTTGCAGGGGCGAGAATAATAATATAATTTATTCCCCAACAAAAAAAATCCAACACATCGTCTTCACTTTCTTATCAAAACACTGCAGTTTACATATTACTGCTTGTTCGTCGAGTAGCTAGTAGTTAGCTAGTAGTTGTGATGGTTCGGCGTCTGGTCAGGAAACATATCTATATGAAAAGTCTGTTTATCCGAGATTTTAGTAACGATAAATTGTGATTGATCAAATATTTGAATACAAAAAGGAATCTCCTTTTTGCCTTGACATATGTAGAAAATTATGATTTTCTTACTAATAACTTTGAAACGCATTTAGTATCTAGTTCCCACATCATGCATGCATCATCATTGCATACATCATCATTAAAATGATGTTTGTATTTGTTTTTCAGAAACACGTGCTGCTGATGAAGGTTTACTTATATTTTGAGATCGTGTTTTCAATCATCGGCTTCGTATACAGCCTCGCGTTCCTCACTAAGGAGACCGCTAGCGAACTTTTCTTAATATTATTCCAATTAAGTAAGTATCAAATTATTTTTTTTTATCATTTATGATTATTTAAAAGTCGTCATGAATTTGGGTTATATCAATGAAATCAACAGTTAATACATATAGATGCTCACGACCCACGTCTGCTTAGACAAAAGACCAACACTGGATCCTATCATTACAATTACCATTAGTACCATTGTCTTTAAATAGAATAGGAGAGCTTGTTTAAATAATAAGCACAAATACCACCGTGGAACAACTGGATAGTATCTGACTGACCACGATGGTAGCCAATTTGATTAAAGAAAGATTAAGTAAGACATTTTTTTTTAATTAAAGTAAGACATTGCTATTTTGTATTCTGCGGCAGTCAGTTATTCTAATGCTATCCTATCTCCTATGCTTATTATCTTATTTATAGAAAATCGAAAATGAACGAATGACGAAAAACAAAATAATCTACATATTTAATTTCGCGATTATTCAGTATTTCATTTATATTTTTGGAAACTGGAATTTTCGAACACTTTGCAGTAGTCCATGGTCACGACAAGACGATTGAAATTAGAACGTTTTAGTTTTTAAATAGTCTCGTGGATCATTCCAGGAAAATATCTGCGAGCGAGGATATGATTCTTATCTAATCTGATGTAATAGTTAGGTTTATCTGCATTGACGTGTTTTCTCTTTCTAACTCACAAAATCAATTTATAAATATGAATATTATAATTAAGAAATGTATTTATATAATTCCAGTGGTACAAATCTACTTGGTGATTCTCATCTGGAGCTCGATAGTGAAGATGCAACGGGACGGAACTGTGAAGTACACGCGGGAACAAGACGCCGTTTAGTCGCTTTAGAAATTACCTTTAATATCAGAAATATACACGAAGTGATGATTGTTGATTATGTACAGGTAAATCTAGATAAAGAACTTATGCTAAATGATAATCTGTCAAAAGTAGGTCCTAGCTGTAACTTTGGCAGTAAATTGTTTGGTAAAAATAGTAGTTAGTATTTTTGGATAGTAGGATTAGACAGTAAGAATCTAGTGATTTCCACTTAAGACCATTTCATAACATTGCATTGAATAACGACATCCAGCCTATCAATGATACTGGAGGATGGGCACGTAAAAAGCATGAGGATCGCCGAAAGGCATGCATGTGCGGATTGAAGACATTGGGCGAGGTGAAAGAATGTACGTTTGACACTCCGTTCTCTCTGGCTGGGGATAAAAATTGAAGCCAAATATTTCTTTGAGTAGACTTTGACCCAACGAATTGCACTTCTAATTCGCCATATAGAGTATATAAAATTATAATATTATTGGTCTTCTTGAAAATTATCAAGACTACTGAGATTATGAATATATTTGATTGATAAATTATCTTTTAGCAAAGCTCTCTCTAGAACAAATAATCAGAGATTTAAATATTAATCAACTAAATTAGATTACATTTTAGAAGGCAACTTAGGAGCCAATAACGACGACTGACGAAACGTACAAATAAGTATACACTTTCATATATATTTGTTTGGTAAAAATAAGTTAAAGGTGCTAGTAAAAAAGTAAATAAAAACCCTTCATGAGCAGAGTTAACGGTTCTTTTGCAAATAATCTTAGCTAGTATATAGTTATATAATAATATTTTTGATAACTATATATTTTAAATTGATTATGTTATTGTCACCTCAATTGGCCAATGTCAAATTGAGCTTGCACGATTTCACATGCACTATAAGACATACCAAGATGGCAAGTCAAATGAAAGCTTCAATAAATATACGATTTATAATTTTTTTTTTTAGTTAATCAATAATAATATTATAATTGGTATTTTTAAAATTAAATTTACAAAAAAATATATAATCTGAATCGCCTTAGTTACCATAATTTTAAATTTGGCTGTTGTATATTTTTTAGGGTTCCGTACCTTTTAAGGAAGAAAGGAATCCTTATACGATCACTTTGTTGTCCGTCTGCCTGTCTGTCTGTCAAGAGCGTTTATCTCAGGAACGTTTGGAGATATCGAGTTGAAATTCAAATGGCTAATAATAATAACTTTTTAAGATTTAGTGGGGTTTACAACCCCATTAAATCTTAAAAAGTTATAAAAGGGGGGCAAAATTTCGTATTAAAGCAGCTAGTTCAAATGTGGTATCAGATGAAAGGGATTTAGCTAAGATAAGTTTGAATTTCAGAAAAAACTCGAGACCTCCAATTTTTGTACGGAACCCTCGGTGTGTGAGTCTGACTCGCGCTTGTCCTTTTTTTAATATCAAATGTGTAATATTATAATAGACATCAACTTTTTCATTGAAGTAATGAAAGATTTGCAAATATATTTTTCTGTTTTTGTATAAAATTTTATTATAAAAAGTTTTAGAAGTATCCCCTTTTACAAAATACCTATTCTTGAAAAAATCTTTTGTTGTTGTTGTGATTTGTATGAGGTCAATAATTAAGATTGTACCAGGGAATAAAGATAAGCCAAAAGAACCTAGTGCCTTAACATTGTACTCCTCGAACTCGGGGCAATGCGTTGCGTGGCGGATCTCAACGCCATACATTGTCATATTACCACAGCCAGAAAACGAAAATAATTAATTTCCCATTGTGCTAATATGGCCTTATGGCATGAACGAGATACTGATCCAAATATATTTAAAAAATCTGTATACGAAAATTCAAATTTCTGTACATTTTAGAAGAAGCAGTATGACTATATTTTGCTATTATTATATATAAGTTTATTGTACATAGTATGACGTAATATGTTGTTGTATATTTTATAGACTAACGAGTGTTATTGCAGTCTACGCCAAATAAATATTTTTCGAATTATTCGAATTATTTTGTTGTTTACATAATCAGCTTCACGCTGTATCCCGCACACAGCAGGGTAGGCAGAGAGAACCTAGTGTTAAGACACTCCGTTCCCCACTTTCTGCCGAATTCTGGAGGCATTGCGTGTTGAGTGGCAGAACTCAACGCCGCGCTTAACCTCGANCCGCTGCGCCACGACTGTTGTTTATATTTTAGGTTTAAAATTAAAGTAAAGAATTGTATAATAAAACAATAAAACTCACTTTATCTTATGAACTCCTCCAATTTATCTCTTCACCAGTTGTACTATATCTAGCCTCGATGCCGTTTCGGGAATGCCCATCCAATACGATGTGTACCGCTTTTATACATTATTTATTTATTAACTACCCTCTTTATTTTTACAAGACCTATTACTGGTCGATTTTATACCATTATTTATTTATCAACAACCCTCTTTTTTTCAAAACCTAACACTTGTATGGGGAAAAGAATATTTTTAAATGACTTACACATTTATTTAATAGTTTCATATTTTATTAATAATTCACTTACAAAAATCGAAATTTGTGACTATTTACATATACAATATAACAAACAATAATATATACATAAGACCCTATACTATAGCAAAGGTACTGTCGTATTTTAAGTTTATTAGGCCGAGTTATACCAGTTCTCGTTGTGAACTAAATTTCTTAATCTCTCCTTTTCTTCTATTTCTCTCTCTTCTAATTGTTTGTAGAAGCTGGATACTATCATCAACATGTAGAAACGGACCACTGAAAATATAAAAGATTTCTTTTATATTTGGATATTCAGGGGCGGAACTTAACGCTGCTCTTAATTATATCAGAACGGATAAATGCAAATAATTCAAATAGTAATCATTTTCTTCAGGGGATTCGAACCCACAACAATGTGTGTTTGTTATCTGTTAGATAAATTATAAGACTTAAATCTATATTTTATGTATTTTAAAATATTTAAAATGTTTTTCCACATTGAGGACCAAAGAAGAACGTGCATGGCTTAGTTATCATATCGCTGGGATGGTTTTCAAGAGGCGTGGGTTCGAGTCCCGTCATTTTTTTTTTGGTTTTTTAATAATATTTTTTTTATATTTTATGTATATAAAAATTGTAGTATAGTAACTACAGATCAACTTACTTAATCCAAGAAACTCGACAATGTAAATCAAAAGAGAATTATCGTTAAAATGATTGATCATGCTCAAAGTAATCCAAAACACAAAGACCAGCACTGACGCCGTCACTAGTAGCGAAGTCCATATCACCCACGGCCTCATCAGATGAGATTTTTCCTAAAATGGTAGTAATTTGATAGGTTAACAATTACTTCTTTCATATTTTTTAACATTTTGATTTGAAATGTTATGCCACACTTAGGAAAGAAAAATACTTATTTAGAAAATATATAAACGTAGCGGGACTGGAACCCGCGCCTCCTGGAAACGGACCAGGAGGCGCGGGTTCGAGTCTCGCCACGTTAAAATTTTTAAACGTTTTCTAAATAAGTATAGTTCTTTCATTTTAACAATTCATATGTGCATATTAAACATTACTCATAAAGAGTGTTTGGTGGGGTTTAATAATACTAGGATCCGCCGCATCATGTGCAGGGTGGGTGGAACTATGCGAAGCTATGTTGCGCAAAATTTTGTGATATTTTTGCGAAAATTTTGCAAAATTTTCTGTTTTGTCGCTTGTTGTGTGCGCTGGGTTAGAATAGTCAAAGTTGAATCTGTGCGCGTGAATTTCAAAATGTTCCACAGCTTAACTCTATGGGACGCATTTTGACCATTTACTCAAAAACTACAATTACAATTAACACCAAACTACTTCGCTGGTATCGCCGTGTCGTCGTCTAGGAGGAGTAGCATTACAACGAAATATACTTTTGACCAGTAAGTTATAGGATAAAACCAATTATTTTTTAATATTATTATTATTTATCTTTTTACACGTTGTATCTTCGCACATAGGAAAGTAGCCAGAGGGAACCTATGAACCTAGTGTTAAAACACTCAGTTCCCAATAAGACACTTCCGTTTCCCTCTTTGCGCTAAATTCTGTAGCAATAACGTAAGTAGCGGAACTTAACACAAAATATTAAATATTTAATTTTCTCCAGCGGGAATCAGACCTACAACCTGTTGCGTTTATAGTCGCACGTTTGTACCCCTGCGCCACGACTGGCTTCACCAACAATTCCATAAAATGGTCAATTACTAAATGTACCTATTAAACTACGATCTCATACCTTCAATACTCCAACCAGCATGAGGGTGCTAAGGAACAGCGTGATGATGTGGGTGATGATGACTCCAAATACCACTGCGTAGGACATCATGGCCTCCATGTCGTGTACCGACCAGGGCGGCAGCACGTTGATCGCAGCGAGGCATTGTGCGAGCGCGAATATCGAATATAACTGAAAAAAATATAATTTAAAAAACTAAAAACACGCTTCTTTCAAGAGAACAACAATCAATTCAACATCAATTATACGAATGTGATGAGCGTAAGCTCAATATGTTTACGTTTACGAGTAGACAGTCTAAGGTTTCATAAACTATCTTCCAATTCCACCATCACACCAGCTCGATGGCACCATAATATTATATTGTCATCCAATATTGTGGTACCAAATATCATGATGATAAATCAATTAGAAGTGCGAGTCATTCAGATTCTTAGATTCTATTACCTACATTGCTACTTAGTCGAAGCTCAACTTAATAAAATCTTGTTAAAAATAAACAAGTACTTTTACCAAGCTACTAGGAGCACACTGTTTATTTCCAATGTTTAGATGTTATAATAGGTCCGCGAACAGGCCCGGGACAACTATTCACAAAAAACTATATTGAATATTAGACATAATTTATAAAAGTTTTGTTGGACTTTCTTTGTGTGTGGAAATAGTTTAAAATTTATATTATAGCTATAAAATGCAAGCGTTGCCTTTAATAAAAAGTAGGATTTAAAGGCAACAAAATATATGTTATATTTTATCCTAGCTCACTAATTCAAATTTTAACCCTTACAAAACTACTAGCTCATATCACATTGACAAATAATAAATCTTTTCTTTCCAATAATTTAGTTTACTTACAACTAGTACGAGTGCTGATACGATGCTGCCAAACTTCAAGGAGAGGCACACGAAGCTCGTCTGCCTCGGAATATTCTCCAAAGAAAATGGGAATCCTGAAATTATAAATTACTGTAAATTATTAAAACATATAATATACCTTTGTTTAGTTTTACTTTCATTAAAACATAATATATATGCCTCAATAATATATCAACTTCACGCTATATCCCGCACAAAGCAGGATAGGCAGAGGGAACCTAGTGTTAAGACTCCATTCCCCACTTTCCGCCAAAACCTGGAGGCATTGCATTTTAAGTAGCAGAACTCAACGCCGCGCTTTGCCTCGACACCAAAGCGAATAAATGAAAACATAATTTTAAAAAAATATTTCATTTCCTCGAGTGGGGATTGAGCTCACAACCAGTCGATTTTGCAGTCACATTTTGTTCCTCTGCGCTGCGACTGGCCTCACCAGTTTTTTTTAATAATATATCTTTGCATCAACACTATAATTTATCTTGTAGACTGTGATCTATCGAAATAATATATTTCGTAACATACTTCTTGTAATTTAATGAATTGTTTTTCGATAAATTTAAAACACAAAAGGTGCACAGGTCAGCATCTGATTGTAACTCAAAACATATTTATTTATTAAAATTTTACAATAATAATTTTCTTAATTTTTTATCCCTTATCACTAAATGCATTATCTTTTAAGGCGAATACTTATTGCCTTCAACGATTGAGATTAATATACAAAACATTTTTATAACTTAAAAAAATATATAACTTAAAAAAAAGTACAGATTACCAAAATATTTTTAACATTTTAAAAGTGTATTCCACACTTAGGAAAGAAAAATACTTCTAAAAAAGTAAATTACCAAAGTGTTATCGAGTAGGGATCGCTCAAAAAATTTGTGTATTTTTTAAATTTCACAACCTTTAGCCAGTGTTTTATTTCAGAAGACATCTTTTGAAAAATTCATTATTATAAAATTAAACTTAATGTGACATTCCCGTCGATTGATCACACGATTTAAATCTCTATATATAATAAGACAGTAAAAATATTTTGTCTGTACATTTAGTAATTTTGACTGAAATGGATAGAGGGACACTTAAAAATAATAATAGAAAGCAAAAAGATTTTTTTTGAATTTCTTGTCTGTCTGTCTGTCTGTCTGTCGACATATTTTTGTCCGCATTTTTCTCTGAAAGTACTGAACCGATTTACTTGAAAATTTCACCAATTACTTTTTTTTAAGTTAACTTACCTACTAAAGGTTAGTTCATCAAAATCGGTTCATTAAAAAAAAGTTATCGTCATTTGAAAGAAGTTGTAATTAATTCAACACAGAGATAAAGAACGATCTTGAAAGAAATATCAAGTAAATACAAAGATTTTTTGGTTGGTTCGTTCATATAATATATGTATCTAATTTAAAAACTGTACAGGAGTTAATTATTAATTAATTAAAATTATTACAGTTATTTTACAATGAATATTATGAATCCTTCAAATCAATAATTTAACATCTAAGGCTGTTTCTGGATGAGTAAATTAAATTATTCACTGACATCAGCACATTTAACAGAGTATATTATATAGGTAAAAAGAACATAAAGTTACAAAAATATATACGTGTAATAAATAATTAGCTTTATGTATATTTTATAAATATCAAATATCAACAATGGTCGTATTTTTTTATTTAAAACAATCAAAAATTCTTTGACGATAATGTCGTAAAAAAATCATATTAGAAGTCATTATAGTTGTCAATCAATTCTGCTTATTAAATCAATAATCATGTATTTTAAGCGGGCGAAGCCGTGGGCGAGCCGCTAGTATAAAATAAATAGAGGCCAGTCGTGGCGCAGCGGTACAATGTGTGACTGTAAAACCGACTGGTTGTGGGTTCGATCCCCACTCGAGGAGTTGAAATATTTACTTAAATTTATATTTCCATTTCTTCGCCCTGGTCTCGAGGTAAGGCGTGGAGTTCTGCAACTCAAAACGCGATGCCTCCAGAATTCGGCAGAAAGTGGGGAACGGAGTGTCTTAACACTAGGTTCCCTCTGCCTACCCTGCTGTGTGCGAGATATAGCGTGAAGCTGATCACACGATTTAGCTTAGTTATTTTTTATAAAGATATTCAATTTGATAATTAACATTGTAAATAATTTTAGAATTTAGTATCTTATCAAATCAATAAATTTGCATAAATAAGAAATGTTTAGCGTATATTGAATTCAAAGTTAAATTATACTTAAAGAGCTGGCATCTAATCGATAAGATTGTGTTCATTATCTGAGATAGCCAAAGGACAAGAATATGTAAACAAAATTGAAATGAGTCAGAAATCATAATATTTAAAGTATAAAGAAGATTATGTTATTTCAATATTTTTAACAATATTGAATTGAAGAAGTGGATCAACTTCTAACAATTGTACCATCATAAAACTTGGTAGTATATATGTAGCGCACTAGCTTAGGCAAAAATACAACAATACGATATCATTGAGCTGATCTGATGATGGAGCCAGGATAGCTGTAGGAGTCGGTGGTACTGTTGCCTTTTTAGTAAGCATTCTAATAAGCATAGAATAAAAGTTTCAACTCCCTCAATCATAAATAAACTAATTAGAAAATTGAAAGTCATAACATATTTAACTAGATACATCGGGAAACACCCGTGATGCAAAAAAACACCTTTTTACAACATGGAAGTTGCTTTGATACTTTTCATACTTATAATCTAATTTATTGTTTTATAAAAGATGTAAAAATATATATTATATGATCACTATTTCTCGCTCTTTTTCATGTTCTAGAAATTCTTAGAGCTTCCCTACTTTCCTTGACCTATATCCAGTAGCTTAGTCTATACGTTGTTTGTCAATCGCTGAATAACGATTTTTTTTAGATGACCAAAACGCAGTCCTCTACGTTAAAAAAAACGAAAATATATATTTTAATACAGTATGAGGTAATTTCCTTGTCCGAGCAAACAATGGACACAGATATGTTATCATTAACTAATCTTAATGATACAAATAAAGTTTTGTTTAAGTATGATTTAGAATTAACAGCTCTACTATAACGGTTCTTGTTTTCACGTTCCACGCTGTATCTCGCATATAACAGGGAAGGCAGAAGGAACTTATAGCGTGTTAAGTGCCGGTACTCAACGCCGCGCCTTATCTTGTTAGAGCAAAGAAATTATATTAATTAATTCCCCCGAGTGGGAATCAAAACCGTCGTGTTAACAGAGAGATGTTGTACTGCTGTGTCCGTGCTCGGAGCATCATATTATGGAGTTTGTTGTTGGTTCAAATTATAGTTCTTACAAGTGAAGAAATCTATACCTACTCAAGAGAACTCTATTTAATTATTTTTAATAACTTGAACTACACAACTACTAGAATATTATATACTACTTAGAATATTTATCTTAGTTAGGACTTTCAAAGGTGTCATTGCATAACAAATTAAGTAAACAAACGACCTTTAAAATAAATAGCAATTGTATTTTGTAACAAAAAAAATGCAACCATTACAGGCGCCAGAAAATAAACAACTAAAGTATTATAAAATCTTTCGGCGAAACAAATAAAATTAAAAATCTATGTGTAAACCAATATTGTTCCAAAATTTACTCACTTGTCTTCATTTCGATGTAACTTTGTTAGAAGTAAGAAATACAATAAATGTTTAGCACTTTATTATAATGATTTTCTAGATACGATAGTCCCGACCGAAGTGAGAATGGTCACTGATATGATATCAAAACAAACTAATCGCACGTACCTGATAATGGTCACTATCGTCAAATTAGCTATTTGTAAATCATTGGATTTTAAAGGATTTTGATTAATGTGTCGTTTGCTTTTTTTAACTTTATTCTATTTAAGCGAGTAGCAACCCGCCGGCGGCTTCGCCCGCTTAAACTTCTTGTTATACTATAGCCAAATTATAAAACAGCCTACATATAATTTATAGCTTATGTGTTTTTCTGATATGTATCAGAAAGCTACTCTCATATACGAGTGGGTATATAAAATGAAGACTTGTTATTTTTAAGGTTCCGTACGTCAAAAAGTAAAAACCGTTTTTACTTATAATATCACTTTGTTGTTCATCCGTCCGTCTGTCAAGATCCATTTATCTCAAGATCATGTGGTGGTATCAACTTGAAATTAATAACAAATATTCAAGTCTATGGTTCCTTAAAGTACAAACAAAATCAAGCTTCAACAAACTTATACAAAATTTAGCACGAAAGGAGAACTATTGAGATCGAGAGAAGTGAAACATTTTTTTTGTCGGATAGTCCATTTATCGAGTAATGCTATAGTCATATTACATCACGTTAATCGTTTCGCTATAACCACTCAGCATGTTCCGTGTGTCATATACAAATTTTGTTTATTTCCAATTGTCCATCAGGGTACTAAGATACAGGTAAAAAAGAATATTTATAACTTAATCAATTAAAAACTGTGAAATGATCTAACATAGATTCACGCGTTATCTCGCATATAGCAGGATAGGTATAAATAGAAAAACTAGTATAAAAGACACTCCGATCGGATCCACCCTCCGCCGTAAGTCGCAGCGTGTTCAGAGCGAGAAAATTAAAATGAGTAATGTCTTTGAGTGAGAACCGTACAGATGCATTGCAAAAGATAAACATTAGTTTAGCTAGTAATTTGATAAAGAAAAAATGCTGGTGTTACAAAACGATAAATAAAAAAAAAGACATTAGAAATATTCATTATATATTTATTTGTAAATAAAAAAAAAATATCTAAAACAAAAAACTTATACATACATTCATATACGCGATACAAAATGATGATTTATTTCATATATAAAATATATCAATATATCAAAAATATTTGTACTAACTTAACTTCAGTCTTACATAATAGAATATGAGTAAAGGTTAGAGATCGGACTAGATTAACAAATTAACAAAAAAGGGACCCATCTACCAATAAAACTATAAGAACTAATTTTACTGTATTTTTTACATTTTTGGTAAATAACTTAAAGTACATTTTTTAACGTCCATGGTACCCATGTCCAAGTCCGTAGTACCCGCCATGGCCGTAACCGTAACCTGAAGAAATAATAGATCCTGATGATATAACTGGAGAAACTATCCTGGATGACAATCCAACAGGTATTGCTGAGCCAACAGAGACGCCCACGGGAATCGAACCTATACCTCCAAGGGATACTCCAGAGCCTGTACCACCTATGATGCCGCCACCATAGCCTAGCCCTATACCTCCTAAACCTCCTATACCTCCTAAGCCTCCTATACCTCCTAAGCCTCCTATGCCACTAGCTACTGCTGCTACTGGCACGGCTACTGGCTGCGGTACTCTTACTGGAACTGGAGCTGGAACACTAACAGCATAAGGCTGAGGTACAGGGATGCCAACACCCTGAGTGACAGTGACTGGCACAGGCTGAGCTACAGGTACGGCAACCGGACGATTGACTGGCACCGCCACGGGCCTGGGAATTATATGTGGCACTGGTTGTGGTACTGCCACTGGAACAGCACGGGGGCTATCTACTGGTACGCCAACTGGAACTGTCACCGGCACCGGTCTAGGAACACTAACTGGTACGGGGTGAGGAATTGGTATCGCTACCTTATTGTGGTATTCTGAATAGCTATGTCTTGTAGGTATTACTGATGCTGACGCCTCTCTCTTTTTAGTATCCGGCTTCGCTTGTACTGTGAAAATACATAGAGCAAGAAGTACCTGTAACAAATTATATATTCATTATTGATTTAGAATGTAATAAATATAATTGAAAATCTTTTGAATACAGTTTCAGAAGCTATTCTTAATAAACAAGTATTAGAATAATCGCTATATATTAATTTAAATTAACAATTTTTAGTATAGTAGAGTTTTTATATTTTCAAAGTTTTTATTTCATAAATAACTTTAACTTATAATGTCTTACAAAGTATCGAGACATAATGATTACTGTGAATCAATCGACGCGTGGATGGAAAGTGATGTAAAGTGATAAAGTAAAGGTATTTATATATGAAGTACGACACGCGAGATGTCGGCGGAACTCCACTTTGCGCCCTCACATGGAGGAAAGCAGGAAAACTAAGGTATTTACTAAAGTTGTTGTAACCACTGCATTTATCAATGACAATATGTGCTGCATGTGTGCTAGCTAGAAACACAAATAAATTAAATTATTGATATATCTATAAACGCCGTAATGCTTTAACAGAAAATGGTTAGACGTGACGGTCGTAGTTTCGATTCCCATTCGTGGCAATGTTATTTTTTTCACTTTCTCGCTATACAACTATGTACAACTTAATTATTAAAGCATTTTTTTTATTAATGTTGCACTTTTTTCTTCTTCAATGTTCGCAGACATGCTAAGACGTACTTTGTATATAAATAACATGCTATATATATAATATTTTATCAGAACTATATTAATATATAAAGTTAACTTATATTACATACATACGTAAAAAATATTAGAAGTCAATGACTTATTTCACTTCATTACTAAAATGATTTCTTTATTACTTAATAAAAAATCTATAATGGTATTAGCAGCTTTAATATATTATACACTATCTACGCCATAAACCTAAACGGCAAAACAGGTCTAGATTCAGGCTAGATGTAATCGTAAGAGCCCGTGATGTATTATGTAACATTGTGTATTTTTTTGTTCATCACGCATATCTAGGCGATGGCCGTGAGTTCGATTTACATTCAGGTGGATGTTTTCTTTTTTTTTTCTTCACGCTGTGCACTCAGCAGGGTAGGCAGAGGGAACCTATTATAGTGTTAAGGCACTCCGTTCCCCACTTTCTGCCGAATTCTGGAGGCATTGCTTGTTGAGTGGCAGAACTCAACGCCGCGCTTAGCCTCGACACCAGAGCGAAGAAATGGAAATATAAATTTAAGTAAATATTTCATCTCCTCGAGTGGGGATCAAACCCACAACCAGTCGGTTTCAGTCACACTTCCTGCCGCTGTGCTACGACTGGCCTCAATATATTTTTTGCTTAATATATTTAGTTATTCTAATGGGTGAAAAAAGGAAAATAGAGAGTGTAAAGTAAAGGGATTCATGGTCATATTTAAACAGAGGTATGCGGAGTTGATGCCCCGGGATCCCACAAAAGAAGGGTCCCACTATTGAGAAAAAATGTATAGTTAGCCGATATTTTTTACCAAGAATAATCACACAATTGAAAATATTATTCTTTTGTAACAACTGTCTATTCTACATATCTATTATATATAGTAGTACTAGTGTCATCATACAGATGTATGATGATACTAGTACTACTACTGTATTTTATTTGTTTTGTTCGAGCATTTGTAACTTTGAAAGTTCAGCAAGTCCATCATTTCCAATAGATATAATATAGAATATAAAATTATGTATATTTTTATTCTCTGTTTTTAACACAAATTAAAAAAATCATATCGATACATTATTCGAATAGCTTGATGTATCTGTTGTGAGATTCAAAAAGTAGTAGCGAAAGAAGAAGTATATTATATCCAGTAAACGAAAAATTTAAGGAATGCTATTGAAACCAAACGCTACAGACTAGTTAATTTCATTTTTTTTTTACCTTCACGCTGTATCCCGCACATATCGCATATTTTACGGTCGGCAATACTGTCATTGATATCAAATGCCCGCTTATACTGTGTGTGTGTGTGTGTGTGTACTCTTAACAAGGACCTCAGTTAATTTATTTACAAAGAATGCGATTTACTATGGAAGTTAGATTTCGGTAAAATCATCAACAACTTTTCACTGAAAATAACTCGCAAAATTTCATTCATATTTTTAAGCCGAAGTGGATGAAGCCAGACAGATCGAAGTGTCAAATGCTAAGGTGCTTTTGATTCATGCTATACAGGCGATCCTCATGCTTTTTACGTGACCTTCCCTCAATATCATCGATGCTATGTTCGGAAACACCGAAGTTTCCCTCTACCACTTTCAACACTAAATTCATTGATTCCTTTAGGGTAAAGGACTAAATAATCTCATCTCCACATTCATTCATCTTTCTTCCATTCTTCTTCATCTTTCTTCCATTCTTCTTCTGTAATCCCAGCACTGCATTGCGTACGATCAAGCGTCCAGCTATGCTTACGTTTCACCATCTTATTATTGCTAAGTTACCGTTAATTCTGCTACCGGCAGCGATACGCCTTTCCACGTACATTTCTTGTCTTCTATCTTTATTAAATTATGCAATTGTGACGTTTGTGGGTTCGATCGGGAACTCGGGAGAAAAATTGTATATAATTCATTTTGGTTTCCGCCAAGGTAGAGGGAGCGCAGTGTTAAGTTCACTCACTCTACATACAATGCGGCAATACATGAATTACATGTCAGCAAATTTTGCTGAAAGTGGAAAATACTAGGTTCCCTCTGCCTACCCTGCTATGGCGAAAAGCATGAAGATATTTTTTATATCATACTAACCGACTGATTACGAAGGTTTTTGATTTCAATTTTACTTTGTATTCTCCAAGGTATATTGAAATTTCGCTAATTTAATGAAATGAAGATTTATTGCCCCATCGTAGTTTGACGTGAGCTGGTGCCCGGCGGCTTACATACATACAAAACGGCCATTTCTCTTAACTCACGAGTACGTTACGTGCTTGAATCGTTGCCAAACGAGGAGTCCCTATTAGGCGTGATTTTTCAATTCATCCGCCCGCGCCGTCCGCCGTCCGCCGTCCGCCGTCCGCCGCCATCTCACACATCCCCCTATAACGTATGTACATGTGTATGTCACCATCCACTCTGAATACCGCGGGCTTGCGTCACGCGATGAGAGGTAATGAATCAAACATACTATTTAGAGTGTTTGATTGAGATTGTTGAACTAGCAAAGACGGATGTCTTTCCTTGTTCCGTTATATTTATTGATGATTGATTATGGAATTGATTGATGGAATAAGAGATCGAATATTTTTAACTTCGCGCTGTATGTAGCATGTAGCTGGTTAGGCAATGGGGATCTTGTGTTAAGACAGATATTTATATACAGATATTTTATGTAGTAGTGTGTAGTAGTGTGTTGTATGGCGACATATACTCGTATACCACGCTTTGTCTTCTTACTAGACTACTAGAGCGAGGAAGCCAGAAACAACAAATATAAAATAACCCCATTTTAATCCAGGTATAATTATGATTGTGTATTTTAGATCTTAAATGTAAATTTGTTAGTAAAAAATGAGGTCGTCACAGGATTTGACTCCGATCACGATGGCTGTGGATTTCATCGTTACTAGAGGGAATGAATTTAAATATCCTCGCTCTGGTAAGAAGACAAAGTGCGGTGTTGAGCTCCGCATCTCGACACACAATCTGATGGAACGTAGAAAAGTATTTATGTTTTGACGTGAAATAGAAAAAAAATATGAAAATGCCATCACATAGCTATATAAATTTAAAAAATCTTTCCTTGCGATTCCTAACTACAACAACAGAGTAGACAGATAAAACTCAATTTTACTACACCCCGTTCCCTACGTTCTGCCCAATTCTCGAAACATTACACGTTGAGTGGCGTAACTCCACGCTGTTCCTTGTCTGCTAGAACAAGAAAATAAATATAATAAGATAAAACCCACAATCGTCGCGTTTACAATCAGACGCTGTGGCACTGCGCCACGAGAGCCACAATTTATAATCGGTATATAAACGTTAAATAATTTCGAGCTTTAGGCTCGTAATGGTGTAACAAGTATAGTTCTGTATTAAAAACCGTCTCACGTAAAACAATACCACTTTGAATTTCTATTATTTGGCAGAAACAGATCAGTTGGTCGACAGCCTACTTTTTTCTTCAAATTACATCAACGTCAATGTCATTTGAATGTCTGTTGAATGATTTATGTATAGATTATAAATAAGTTCTACTGTTTTTCTACAGCAGTACACTCTTTCCCATAAAACAGGATAGGCGGAGGGAAGCTAGTATTAAATAATACACTGGGTTCCCCACGCGCCGCCCATTTTTTGAAATAGTTATGTTGGGTGGCGGAACTCAACTCTATTCTGAATATTTGCTTAAAGGTATTTAAATTTAATGTCAAAAGCTGAATGCTGTTTTGGGAGCATATTCAAATTTTGCATAATATTTATTGTTTTTAGGTTAGGTTAGTTTCTGACGACTAGCAAAGCCTATTAATACCTATATATATACAGGTGATAATACATATTGACATTATTAAACCATGTCATTTGTATCTGTTAAAAGATACGTAAAAAACTAAAGATATATATTTTTATATAACTAAATATATATATATATATATATATATATATATGTGTGTGTGTGTAATATCAATAATTGCAACGGTACANAATGCCTCCAGAATTCGGCAGAAAGTGGGAAACGGAATGTCTTAACACTAGGTTCCCTCTGCCTACCCAGCTGTGTGCAGGATACAGCGTGAAGCTAATTTAATTTTATTTATATATTATTATAATTTTATTTATATAATAGCAAAGTGTTTGCTGAACGCACTAAACTCAAGAAGTTTTGGTTAGAAATAAAAAAACTATTTATGTTGTTTATCCATTTAAAGCGGAAGTTATAGGCTAAATTACAACAGATTAAACGAAATTATGTTACCACTGCCTCATTAATCAAAGTTTGTTACTTTTGACTTATAGCTTTTTTATAGCTTATAACTTTATAGCGCACATAGTAGGGTAGACAGAGGGAACCTGGGAACCCAGTATCCATCTCTGTTTAATCCACTTTCCGCCTAATTCTGGAGGCTTTGCGTATAGAGTGGAGGAAATCAACACCGCGCTTAAGAAGAAAACTAAAACTAAACTAAAAAGTTTACATTTTTGTATGTATATAAAAGTTATGTAATATATAAGCACTTACAAGATAAAAAAAAATATTGTAGAGCCCGGTAAATTTAACCCAGTTTATAATAAACGTATTTGGCTGTAAAAATATTAAATAAGCAATTCGGGAAGTCTAACCTTATTGGCGGACATAGTGGCATTCCTACGTAACCTGTCGCCGGAAGTCATCACGTTTTGTTATATTTATATAGTTTTATATTTCTTAATGTTATAAGGAAAGAAACAAGCTAGTTTCACCCTTTTCCCATTAAGATACTCACATCTGTGGGGAACATCTTTGCCGAATTCTGAAGTTGAGTGGCGGAACTCAACGCCGCGTTTTGCCTCATTACCACAGGGATAAAATGGAAATATTAAATATTTCATTTCCTCGAGTGGGAATAGAACCTTCCCCTAAGCGACGATTGGCCTCAGTTAATGAATATCTTTTTTCTTTCTTCTCGAGTACCCATTCCTTTAAGTATCTAACCCGTATTTCTAAGCTTCAGCATGTATGTATCTCGCATATAACCGAGTAGACAAAGGGACCACCTGCATTGTTGGAACTCTATGTTGGAAATACAATGTTTTGTCAGTGGGAATTGTTACGACAGCTGTACTTTTAACCAATTGAAAAGATGGTGACACAACAAAAACATTAAGTTATTCGACTTCCCTGTCTCTGAAATCAAGACTCCCTGTTTCTCTGCCTCTTCAATGGCGGGACACAACCTCCAATTTGCCTTACCAGGACGGGACAACTTAAATAATTAAATATAATCACGTCTCAAGTGGGAATCGAACCCACGACCTTTGCGTTAACAGTCAAACGCTGCCAAACCTCACTACGATGCTCTTACACTCGTATTAAGATGTACTATCACCACGCGTCCAAGGCCCTACTAATTCCTAACAACAGAATTGCAACTTGTGAAACGCCAATACCTTAAAGTTTAAAGAAAAACAAAAATCTCCTTTGTTAACCAACTGACACAATATCACTATAGCACATTCAATGTTAATATGGGAGTCTGGGAGTCCCATTGTGTACGCCGCGTGTGGGAACACGGGCTGTGCTATAAGATTATAAATAACTAAGTTAATTAATATGGAATTAAAATTGTTTTTAAATATTATTTTGTATATTGAATTGATATTTTAAGCTTCTTTCTGTATTCCGCAAATAGCAGAGTAGGTAGAGGGAACCTACTGTTAAGATCATAACCTATAAGCTGCAAAGTTATCGAGGTATTTGGTGTTGGGTGGTGGAACTCAACGCCGCGCTTTGTCTTGTTACCAGAACGGGGAAATTAGTAGTATGGATTCGTTGGGTCTGGCGCTTGCGCCACGAATACCAGTGTGCCAGACCCCGCGAGTCGATGCGTCGGAA
>JAAIXJ010001821.1:0-151201 GCA_013403705.1 Heliconius hermathena
TTATCGGTATTTTAAGTAATTTACATTTTTCAGTTTTTATTTATTTTAAATAAAACTATAATGAAATTCGGAATGCAACCCAAAAAAAATGTACCTTGAGACACTAGGCTAATACCATACAAAAATTCATCAATTTCTGTCCAGTAGTTTTTGCGTGATTGACGAACAAACAATCCGACAGACAGACAGACAAGAATTCTGCTGAGTGGTTTTTTAGGTTCTATAATCGACATATAAACCGACCTCATTTTTATTTTTTTTATATCTTTCATGTACAGAATTGACTTTTCTATCCTTTTATTATATGTAGAGATTATCTTATAATTGAATTAGAATACCAGTAAAGCGGGGAGAATTTTTACACAAAATTCTCATTTTTTTTTCTATCCTATAATATCAGGTTAAGGAAAGGTAAAATAAATGCCAAACGTATGTAACATTTGAATGTCGTTGAATTATATTAATTTGTAGTATAGAAAAATTATATATTTTTTTATAATATAAACATAGTATTCAGTGACAAAAAACTACTTTTACTATTCTGTGATTAATTAGAATTAAATTATAAATATTAATTACAATTTAAATTAGTGGATATCAATGAAATAATTTTTATATTATATTTATATTTTCAAATTTTATAAAATTGCACACTGTGTATATATTATAGTAAATAAAAAGAAGTAATTAAGTTAAAAGAAACGAAAACCAAAAATAGTAAGTAAAAAGAACAATAATAAAAAATAAAGATTGTTTTCATATTTAAAGCCAGGAATATTTTAACTTAAAATTTAAAAATGTCGGTATCCACCCAGTTTTTTTTATTTTCAATAATATTTTTTAAATGAGTCATGTACATGTAAAACACCTAAAAGTCAACTTCTTCTCAAACTTCAGACACATTTTAATACTATAAAAATAAATTTAAAAAATTTTCATTTAATAGATAATGTGGTGGACGGTTTTGTCATTAATGTTGGTGACAGTTCCTCAGAATCCTCCGATTTCTAATAAATAATTGAATAATAGATATATTAAGTTTTATTATCCTAATAGTTAAGTAACTTTTAGTAAAAATTGTATATTTTCATATTTTTTTTTTTGCTATTCTTATTTTATACAAAGGTATTTTATTTATAACAGCAAGAACAACAAGCAATAATGCTGTTTATAGAAAACTCCACGTTAAAAAATTAAATACAAATAAAAAAATACAATAAAGTTTGAGAAACAGATTTTTTTTGTTTACATTTTGTCTCATGCCATAATGAATCGAGTATAGGTAACTGGGACTTCAAAACTGGATTTATTAGATAACTACCGGCTCGCGCGCCTTCGGCCGCTTGGAGTACACGTAAATGTATATTTATTTAAATTTATATATACTTTATTGCACAAATTACAAAAAAGAAAAATGTACAAAAGGCGGACTTAACGCCAAATAGCATTCTCTACCAGGCAACCTATTTAATATTGTTGAAATATTTATTATTTTATTATGGTTACATATATGTATGTAACTGTAAACACGTCTTAACACTAGGTTCCCTCTGCCTACCCTGCTGTCTGTGAGATACAGCGTGAAGCTGATTTTTAATTTTTGTTGGTCCATAACTTCACACCTTCTATCTTTCAGTGATAAAAAACCGTTCAGCTGTATCAGAAATTAGGCCGGGGAATAGAAAGACAGACAATCAATAATTTAAAAATAATTTCAAGTTCGACGTGCGTCTGAAATGAAAATAATATGAAACAATTTATAATCAATACTTTACATGTAACTTTCAGAAAGCTCACCCAACCATAGTCACGAGTAAAAGTTAGTCAAACATACAAACACATTTACTCAATACAAACAAAATACCAACAAGCATCGGTATTGGACTGTCATCAGCGGGATAAATAATGAGACCGAATTGAATATGTAATCAATTAATAATGTATTGTAATTTCGTATAGTAAAAACAAATTTTCCAGCTATAGTAATGAAAGGAGCGCTCAGCCGGACGTTGGAAATATTTATAATTATCTGTTTATCGTCATGGTTATTGCATCCAGAATTTATGGTTGTGGCCATGTTTCTGGAGCTTATATATATATATATATATATATATATAGGCCAGCATAGTGTTGTGGCAAACAAGGTAGTTGTGGGTTTAATTCCCACTTGCGGGAATAAGTATTTTTCATTTTATAGCTCGCAATGTCTTAGAAATTGATCGGAAAGTTTCCTACGTAATATAGGTTTCCTCGGAATAACCTGTTATATAAATAAATAAATAAATCAGCTTAACTTAACGCTCTATCCCGCATAAAGCAGCGTAGGCAGAGGGAACCTAGTGTTAAGACACTCCGTTCCCCACTTTCTGCCGAATTCTGGAGTGGCAGAACTGCGTTTTGAGTGGCAGAACTCAACGCCGCGCTTTGCCTCGACACCAGAGCCAAGAAATGGAAATATAAATTTAAGTAAGTAAATATTTCACCTCCTCGAGTGGGGATCGAACCCACAACCAGTCGATTTACGGTCACACTTTGTGCCCCTGCGCCACGATTAACCTGTTATGAGGGATACTATATATATTTGTATATTACAAACTTTTTTCTTTTCTTTTTTTTCTTAAATACTCTTCTGTTGAATAAGATTAAAGAATACTTTACATACGACGTTGAAGTTATGGACAATTTCATGTAATCATTTTTTTTTAGTATTCGTTATGTAGATTCACTGTTTTAATAAATAACTTAAATAGGTTATTTTTAATCAATACAAAGTACACTTATTCCATAAAAAAAACAGACAATCTATTTTATGCAACAAATCGAATCAAAGCACATCCATATTACGACATTGCTCCAAACTGAAACGGAATTTATTAACTCCTCTAAAGATTTTTGATATTTATTCACATAATAACGTATTTAAAGGGAACCTTTTTAATACTATTTGCTGAAAATACTCGGGCGGAATATATCCGTAGCGGAAGTGACCGACCGGATGCCGCCCGCTACATCTGCCCAGTGACGTCGCTACCGGAAATACCGCTCTTCGCTTTCGACATTGCCATTGCCTTCTGTTATTTTGTGCGAAATTTGCGGTGTACGTTTTTTTAAATTTTTATGAAGTGCTTTACATGTTTATAAGGAGAAGTTGAGCTGTTCTTGTTTGATGTTTTTAATCAGAACTCTTATTTATCTTTTTATAGTCCTTTAATAAATAAAATATAAACAAACTATAGATAGCGGCTTCACGCTTTTTCCCGCATAACAGGATAACCAAAGAGAACGTGCTTTTGAAATACTCTGTTCGAAGTTCGAAGCTTGTCGATGCCGTGCTTTGTTTACCAAAGCAAAAATGAAAACATTATACATTTCATTCCTCCATGTGGTAAGCAAAGTCTTAGATTGTCTTTGGCCACGATAGCCTCTAATCTTCTAAAACATAATCCTTACATAGTAAATTATTGTCTCGCTCTGGTATCAAGAAAAGCGCGGCGTTGAGTTTCGTCGCCCTGATAGAAAGACAGCACCTATTTTCACCTCTTAACATACAATATCAAGAAAATTGGGCGGAAAGCAGGAAACAGAGTGTCTTACTACTAAGTTCCCGCTTACCCTGCTATTATCGTGATACAGCGTAAAAGTAATTTTATTTCATATTTTTATGAACTATCATTTTTAGCTCAACATATATTAAACGTCTCAGATGCTGCATAAGTTCAGAAAATGAATTTTCATTCAAAAAATAAAATAAGCAAAACATTCTTAAATCAAAATATATCCATATGTTATCTATAGTTAATTTTTTTCCAATTTTTGCCGCATATAAAAAGTTCATATTGACAAAATAAGTAGCCTTTTATTTCAAACCCATAACAAAAAAAGCTAAATTTTATTACAACATATGAAGAAACTCATATCTTAACAACGTTACGTGTCGCGTATAAATGACGGGTAGTGAAATTTTACGAGAATTAGGTAAAATTGTCTTTTGTTTTGATCTTGCAAGGTACAGTACCTATATTATGTTTTTTTCTAACATTTATATAGTGTTATTCTATATTAAGGAAAGAAACTTTTTTTTAAAGAAACTTTTTTTTGAAGGCACACACTAGGTTCCCGCTGCCTACCCTGCTGTGTGCGGGATACAGCGTGAAGCTGAAACTGTATAAATATTAGAAACCGTCCGTGAAGCGTTGGTGGCGAACGGCAACTCAAACCGTCTCGGAAACTTATATAGTTTAAAAAGTTCGGAAACACTCGATAACTCAAAAACTTAAATAACAATTTTGAGATATGAAGAACAAGAACACGTGGCTTAGTGGTCAGGGCGCATGAGCCATTTCCAATAGGCGCGGGTTCATGCTACGTTCAAATACGTTTAAAAAATATACTTTATAGTGTATGTACTGGTTCTTCCAGGAGATCATATTCTGGTGTGATAGGACATTATCGCGATCAATATCATACGAGATTCCCATCACGTAGCGAGTTGGAGATCAAACGCCGTGATTTCCTTCCAATGTGCCGCTTCTTTAGCGTTATTACTCCGCTAGGGAATACTATTTCTTCTTAACCGACTTTTAAGACTTTTGATACTTACCTTAATAAGTTCTTATGTGACGGCTGTAAAATGTGATATATTGGTCAGCCTTATTTGAGTTTTCTAGGTTGGCTTTTACTGTGGTACTTAGAGACGAAATCTATCATTAATTCATATATATATATTGATTTAATATAAATATATATAATAGTTGACTTTCCTTGGTTCTATTGTTGATTTTTTTTTCAGCTTCACGCTGTATCTCGCATATAAAAGGGTAGACAGGAGGAACTTTTAATGTTAGGACTTTTTTTTAATTTTCGAGGCTTTGCGTGTTGAGTAGTGGAACACAATCTGCGTGGTTTACCTTGGTAACTGAAAATATAAATAATAACTTGGTTCTCCGAGTAGGGATTGAACCCACAACCATCGCGTAGCAATCACACGTTTGTGCTCCTGTGCCACTACGTCCTCAGAGAGTTATTAATAATGTTCAGACATTATATAATTTTTTTCCTCCTTAAATAATCTCCTAGTCTGATATTTATTATGTTCATATTAATCTTATTTTTTTAAAATATATAATATAATGCTTTTACTTTGTTTCCCAATTACGCCAAACACGCTGTAATCATACTAATATTATAAATGTGAATGTTTTTTATATTATAGCTTGCTTATTACGACCAAAATTACTCAACCGATTACCATGAAACTTTGTACACTTATTCTTAGAGGTATAAGAACGGACCTAAGATATTTGTTTGTTAAAAAACAATATTTTCCCTATGGTTATTAAAATAAGTTAAAACAAGCAAAGCCGTGTTTCAGTCTCTTGTAACAAATAAAATATCCCAAAAGACAATATCTATCTAACATCGAGACATATCACCAGACCACAATAAGCAAACATACTCAATCAAAAGAGCTGAACAGGCGTGTTATGATTAGCCATCGCTCGTTCCTCTCCCGTCGTCGAGATTCCTAGCGCGTGGTGATAATCAAGAAACTTGGCCCCGACGCAAGGCAGACGTGACGGCCATCCAATGTGGGGCGTGACTGCGGCTATACTAAATATTTACAGATGCTGTGGAAAACTTTTAGTACATACTTGGAGTTAAGTATTTGTGAATGTTTTGTGGTTTTATGCTTATTTTTGCGTTTAGCTGGGTAAACAGAGAGTTTCTAGTGTTAAGACACTCCGTTTTCCATTTCTCGCGAAGGTTTTAAGTTATAATTAAAATATGATAATTTCTCAAAATATTCAACGTTTAAGTGTAAATATTTAATATTTTCATTCCCTCGCTCTGGGACACGGATTGTCTCAATGCTCCATATCCTGATATGTCCGGACTCACGCTGTAACGTAAAGCAAAAAAAAATATTTCTCAAATTGATGAAGATCGAAACCACAACCATATGCTGCCAAATGCTATCCCAGTGCACCACGACGCCCCCAATATCAGTTGTTATAATTAAAACCAAGTATTTTCTGATATATATAAAAGCCTTCCGTTACTGAATTACTGGCAGAAAGCTACTGGATTTAGAAATTTACAATTTGTCATGTAGATATTTTAAAAAAGTTTAGTATGGCATTAAGACAATAATACCGTTATCCGATTCAGCAAGAAATTTGGGTCTTACAATTGATAAACATTTATCGTGGTCTGCGAATATTAACGTAATCAGTAAACGCATACATTATTCTCTGCACTCTCTTAAACGTCTCCAAAATTTTTTACCCATTCGCACTAAAACCACTCTTGCTCAAACTCTACTTCTGCCACTGCTAGATTACGCTGATGTTTGTTATCCGGATGCTAATGAGGAGGTTCTCGACAAACTTGACCGACTTCAAAATATGTGTATTCGTTTTATCTTCAGCTTACACAAATTTGACCACGTATCTGATTTTCGACGGCAACTGAATTGGCTTCCTGTGCGTTTACGCCGTAACCTGCACATTCTCACTCTTCTTTTTAACATTTTAAAGCTTTCTTCTCCTCCTTACTTGAGGGAGCGTTTTCAATTGGCAATTCCAAGTGAAAGACCTGTACGCTCCTGTGTCACCCTAAGAAAGCTTGAGTTCCCAATATTTAATACCTCCTTCTATGAAAAATCTTTCACAGTTCAGGCGGCGCGCTTATGGAACTCGCTTCCTAACTCTATAATGGCTGGCAATCCATCTCTTAATACTTTTAAAAGCAGATTAAAACAACATTTTCTTAACCTCGATTAGAATTTTTATATTTCGTCCATTTCTTTATTATATATAATATTCTTTTTCAATGTCTATATATTATTGTATATATTTATGTTTTTGTATGTTTATATGTTTATGTAAGTATAATTATATTGACTAATATTAAGTATATTTGTATGTAGGTTTATTATTATTACCGTAATATCTAAATACCGCACCCGAATCATTTCTTTTAACATCTCCTACATTCAAGGGTTTCTGGTAGAGATCTCTATTAGAGATAAGTTATCCTTTGTACACATTCTTTCTGTTGTTATATGATTTCTGTACTTTCTTTCTTGTGTGGTACATAAATAAATTAAAAAAAAAACATATTAGAAAAACATTAGATTGCTACTGAAACATAAAAAAACGGGATCCTATTATACGTCTTAAAGACCACTTAAACAAAATTACCAGCGGCAATTGGTTTTTTTAACTTCATGCTGCATCTCACACATAGCAGGATAAGCGGAGGGAATCTAGACACTCCGTTGTCATTAAGACACTTTCATTATTCACCTACCGCCGAATTCTGGAGGCTTTACGTGTATTGCATTTGCGGCGGAACTCAACGCCGTCATTAGCGATAATATAAAATTACGAAACACAAATATCTACCTACTTCTCATCAACTTTAGTCAAATAATTCATATAAGTTTATTAGCATTCACACTCCAGCAAGAACACTTAAAACTTTTTATCTCCGTTTAAGGCGGGCACTGTCGCTTACACCCCGCTAAGTAAGTGTAACGCCCCGTTGTAAATCAAAAAGTAAGTATTTGTGGAACAATTCGACTCTGTAATGCTTTAGAGTAAAATTTGAATACAGAATAATAATTATCATTTTCTTTTTTTTTTTGCTTCATTGTCAAAGTTTTGTATTATTGTATTATTTTGTATTATCTTTTTGGACAAAGCTTCTGTTTGTTTTTGTTTCACGGCGTATCCCGCTTAATATAGCAGGATAGACAGAGGATTTTTTTAAGATATTTCGTTCCCGATTTTTAGTGCATTGGTTTTATAGGTTTTTTATGTTCACTTTGCGAATAGTGTAACGACTATAAATATCAAAGTACTTATATCGAGTCTACTACAGTATTAAGAAAGTGAAAAAAAGTAATAATAATTAGATGAGGAATATTAGAAGTTAATTGACATATACAATTAGTACTCGATAATATACCTAAGAACAAGAAAGTTATTTTTACACATTTTTTATTTATTTTAGTACATACATAACATATATTAATACAGAATTTTACTAAAATGCGAACTCTAAAGACTATTAGCTATAGGAAAGGGGATGTGGAACTAATTCAATTTATTATATTCTCGAATAACTTTGTGGGCAAGAGAGTTTATATCGAGAACTTAGACAAAATTATAAAGGTCAAAGCAAGACCTGTCTCAAAGGCAGTCGTTTTGAAACGGTAAACGTATTAAAAGTTAGCCCAAGAACTGAATTTAATCTAAATACGAAATAGAAAAACCGGACAAGCGCGAGTTGGGCACGCCCACTGAGGTTTCCGTACAAAAATTAGAGGTATCGTGCTTCTTCTGAAATTCAAGCTTAGCTTAGCCAGAGTCCTTTCATCTGATACTTAACTTGAACTAGCTTTTTATCAAAAATTTTATTTTTTATAAAAAGCTAGTTCTTTGGCTTTAATATCAAAATTTGCCCTCCTTTTAATGGCTATTATTTTGTAGGATTTAACCACAAATGTATAGTTTTCAGTTTTTTTCCTGGACTAGTGTATATAGTTTGACTTTCAACTCGATATCTCCAAGCGTTCCTGAGACAAAACCTCTTGACAGACAGACAGACAACGAAGTCATCTTGTAAGGGTTCCTTTTTTTCCTTAAAATTTACGGAACCCTAAAAATTGTATAAAAGTTATTGAAATATTACAATTGATTTCCTTTTTTGTGTTTCATGTTTACTAATAAAGTTAGGCAGAAAGGACCTAGTATTGACACTCTTCGTATTATGTTTTTGTGCTGAATTGGAGACATTGTGTTTTGAGAGGTCGTAGAAGGCGGACATTTGGCATGTAGGTTCTTTGAAGACGATAGGTTATCTATCAAACACTCCATTCAACCTATCTACGAATTATGCTACATATATAGATATATATTCTTAAAAGAAAAAAAAATAACTTAAAGCCAAATTTAAAGCCAAAAAATATAGAATTAAAACAGTCTGTCCGTTGAGTTCCATACAAAAAACACTGGAGCCCGGGTCGTTCATTAGTCATGCAAATTCGCTACGGGGCCAGAAGCGCTAACGGCTTGATGCAATTATTACAATATCTTGTAATATGCTAACTAGGGCTATGACTGGCTTTAGAGCCTCGCCTGTTTTGTTCTCCATCTACAATTATGCAACATTTTGATGTATTAAGTGATTTAGATGTAAATTATGAATATATGTTTACAATATAATAAATTAAAATGTCAAGATTTTTTTTTATTTTCACGATATATCCCACGTATAGAGTGTAGATATTGCGTGTTGGGTGGCGAAAGTTATTGTCGCGTTTTATATTATCATTAGAAATGAAGAGAAGAGAAGAAATGAAAATAAATCACTTCCCTTGAGTAGGAATCGATACTTAAGACTTAAAGTATCTTAGACTACCTTGAAACGTGGTGCAGTGGAACAGTATCTTACTGTAAATACGATTATTAATGGATCGATGGGAAATGATTATATTTTCATTTTCCCGCTTTCACGTAGACATAAGAGGCGTTGTATTACGCCATTTAACTAGAAATGTCTCAAAATCTTAGGCGGAATGTGGAATCGAGTATCTTAACCATGGCACCGCTGTGTTTCCTTGTTATGCAGGAAAAAGCGTGAAACTGCTTTTCTTGGAATAATATCTGAAATAGTGAATATTTGAATAGTTTTTTGCCTGTTTATTTTTTGCCTGTTTGTATTTTTTCAGAGGCGGATTCGTCAGTACAATTTCTGCATTAAGAATCACTTCATCTACAAAAACCATGCGTTATTAATTTCTCTTTTGCTCGCTTTTTATATACTTCTGGATTATCCAGAAAGGAAAGACGCTTAAAATTGTCATATGCTTAAAACATATATTAATATGCTTTAAAAATATTCCTCGACTTGGAAACATACAGCCATTGAGTGTGTCAAGTATGCGTTGACATAGCAACGCTTGGCAGAAAATATTGAAATTAAAATATTATTTATTTAAAAAGGCCAATAGAAGCACTTTTGTATCGTTAAGTTACACAGTGGTTACCACCTTCAGATGGCAGTTTGTAACTGACTCCCCACTCTACTCAATAAAATATTTAGATAAAATTATCTAAATAATAATTTTAATATTTTAGTATGGCTCGTGATACGTCTAATATAGATAGAACCCTTCCGTAGTGATCGTAAATAATCCAAGATCTTTTAGAGATTCAGAGGTAACAGTATTAATATACAATGTTACCATAAATTTAATATAAAATTAAAAAAAAAAATCAGTTTCACGCTGTATTCCGCACGCTGTACCCTGCTAGGCAGAGGGTTAAGTGGCAGAGCGAAGAAATGGAAATATAAATTTAAGTAAATATTTCAGCACCTCGAGTGGGGATCAAACCCACAACCAGTCGGTTTTACAGTCACACTTTGTGCCGCTGCGCCACGATTGACCTCATAAAGTATATTTTTTATTATAATTATTACCGTGCTCTTATTATATGCCTTAGTTTCAATATTAATATAATTTATGTTCACTGTTACGGTAACAGCTCTTTTAAACAGAACCGTCGTAGAATAACACGCACAGCACACACCCTGCAGCTGTTTGTCTGAACTAACACTAGACTCAGAGTTGTGGGAATGTATTATAGAAATCATTAGTTGAAAATACTCAGTTATCGCTAGAACAGCCAGCGACTCCAAGTATACACGATTCTACTACCAGGTTAGTAAAGAACCTCACTGCTGAGAAGAACTGGCGGAAGAAATTCAGCAGCAGAATCCGCCACTACTAAAGCAATTCGCTTATACCAAATATGTCAGCACCAGTGACGCCCGGCTATATATTATAAGTATGTCGTCGACATCAGTCGATTGACGCATTATGTTTTCTACGATAAAACCAAGCGTTGGAAAAATAAGCGGACACTATATATGTACCAGAGCTGGGACATGAAATAGCACCACACACCCGTATAATTCAGACTGTTAAAAATATTTTATTGAACTTGAATTCACCCCTAAGTGTCCAAATAAGCGGGCGAAGCCGCGCGCGCCCACTAGTAATATATAAAATTTAAATGCCATAGCAATTCACTTAGCCAAGCACATTAGTACCAGCGAAGCCAAGCAGCAGTCGGCTGTGATTATAATATTAGTTAATAGTAAAACATAGGGTCAATGAACTCTAACAGTCGTATAAATCGTAACTAATTAATATTTGGTTAATGTCTAATATCTTTATGATATTTAATTACATATATTGACAGATTAATAATAATAATAATAATAAACTCTTTATTGTACACCCAAAAAAAGAAATAATAGAATACAAATGTAAGAACATGTACAATAGGCGACCTTATCGCTGAAATAGCGATTTCTTCCAGGCAACCTTAAGGCGTTGGAAATCGGAAAATAAATAAATAGATAGTGAGTAGGGTGTGAACAATACTCAATATAAATAATACATAAAAAAAATCCTATAAATAATACATAAACATACATAAAGATAAATACATATATATATATATATATATATATATATATATATATATATATATATATATATACATACTACTTACATACATACATATATACATACATACATACGTACAAAATATAAATTAGGTAAGTGTATTCATACATACTAACAGTATAGAAAAATATACACTACTTAGAATTATATTTCACAGGCACGGGTAAAAAAAAATTAAAAAGAAAGAAAGTGTTTTTTAATCGTTTTTTAAAAGTAGGGAACGTTTTTGAAATCCTGACATTCAAGGGTAGGGCGTTCCATAACCGACACGCAGTAACTGTAAATGAGTCACTATAAAATGACGAGGAATGTTGTGGAATTTTTAGTACCAGACTGTTATCGGATCGCAGACGTCGAGGATGTGAGCCGCCCAAAAATTCAAAACGTTCCTTTAAGTACGGGGGAGAGGTTGGATTGAACAGAATGCAGTAAAGAAGATGAAGTATGTGAGTAATCCTACGAAGCCGGATAGGGAGCCACTTGAGCTTTTTTCGGAAGTCGGAAATATGATCATATTTACGTAGACCAAATATGAATCGTATACATACATTTTGAAGACGCTCAAGCTTATTTAATTGCTCCTCTCTTAGATCAAGATAGCAAAGATCAGCATAATCAAGAATCGGTAAAAGGAGAGTACTTGCTAACGCAATCTTAGTAGGTATAGGGAGAAAATTGCGTAACCGTTTAAGCGATCCCAGAGAAGCAAACATCTTCCTGCTCACATCACATAGCTGTGAGTCCCAAGACATGTTTTGATCCACGATGATGCCCAGATCTTTTACCGTTTTGCTGTAAGGTATAATAACACCGTCAAGAAATACAGGTGGTAAAGAGAAGAAGTCTATTTTGGATATAAGTTTTGCACTGCCAACTATAATAAGCTGCGTTTTAATAGGATTCAGTCGCAAACCAAATGACTTACTCCATGTGTGTATGTTCTCCAAGCTTTCATTTATTGCTCTTATAGCAAAAGGTAACTCAGATAGTTTGGCTTGATGGTAGATTTGAAGATCATCTGCATACAAATGGTAGAGAGAAGAAACTTGTTGACAGATAGTATTAATAAATACAGAAAATAGCAATGGAGATAACACGCCACCCTGCGGAACGCCAGCAACTACAGGGCACCAGTCAGAATATGAATCATTAATTTGTATGCGTTGCCGGCGCCCAAACAGGTAACTACGAAACCAGTCAATTGCATTAGGAGATATGTTAAGTGACCTAAGAGTAGCAAGCATGATATCGAAATCCACAGAACCAAAGGCATTACTGAAGTCAAGCAACGCGAGAAGTGTAACCTGCTGTGTGTCCATGCCTTTTCGTATATCATCGGTAATTTTTGCTAATGCAGTTGTCGTACTATGACCGGAACGGAAACCAGATTGCAAAGGATTCAAAAGATTATGGCAATAAAGGAACTGTGTAAGTTGAGATTGAACGAGACACTCAAGGGCTTTGGACAGAAAAGGAAGAATTGAGATTGGACGGAAATCAGAGTTATCAATAGGAATTTTTTTTGGGTATTGGGACGATTTGAGCGTCTTTCCAGGCAGAAGGAAATTGATTGGACGTAATGGGATAATTAAAAATGGAAGTGATTATAGGGCAAATGATGTCGAGGATGGGAATGATCATCTTACGACTAATGCAGTCAGCACCCACTGAATCAGAATTAATGGCTAGAATGGTCTTCTTAACATCACTTTCTGCAAATTGACTAAAGAAAAAACTAGGATGCCTAGGAGAGGACAAAGCATTGAGATTGTTGATTGTATTTAACTTCGATGTGTCATCAATAACACTAGAAGATGAGAAGTGCTTATTAAGTTCATTGAAATTGATGTTATGAGTATTAATGTGTTGTTGTGCTTTACCTACTCCTATAGATTTCAGAAAGTTCCATACTTTGAAAGAATCTTTTTCTTCAATCACAGATTTGTGTATATGGCGTCGTTGATTATCTCTACACATTTTATTGCAGCGATTACGAGTTTTCTTGTAGTTGGTTTCGTTTTTAACACTAGGATTAATTGTAAATTTCAATTTTGCAGTGTTTTATGTTGCAGTTTTTTAATGTCGTCCGTTAACCACGGAGCAGGAAGATGCTTAATTCGCACAGGACGGATTGGAGCATGATGACCATACAGTTTGATGACGAAGGAGTTGAACACAGCCAACTTTTACAACTTTTAAGTTGATGATCATCAACTGACACATGATTTAAAGCGATGGACCAGTCAATAGCAACTGCATTCTCACGCAGGCAATTTAAATCTATACCCCCAAAATTACGCCGCAGAAGGATTCTTGATTTAGCTTTTGGAGGCTTAATTTTATACGCTAAGTAAATGAGATCGTGATAGGAAAAAGCAGATTACCTTTATTGTAGGACATTAAATAGACTCATATTATAGAATATTTGTAAATTGTAAATACGTATTTTGATATAATAGTTTTATATCATATTATTATATAAATGACACTATTATATTTAAATTTCCTTTTATTTTATATTACATGTTAAATATTTACTAATATATATAAAAATTACATTTATAAGTAATTATAATTCACCAAATCTATGTAACTCTCATTTCACAATTCATATACACGCATCTAACAAAGATGGCGGCAGGCATTCTGCGTACATTAATATAATTGTAATTTTACATACCTCATAAAACATCTTCATGTATTTTTTTCCATTTACTAAATAAATAATATTTATCTCTGTATATTGGCTGCATTACGTGCATTAATATTATTTTTCTTTGTTTTAATAATAAGCTATTAAAAACTTACCGACGAAGTATTCCAAAACAAACAACCGTAAATACGTAAGCACTTATAACTTATCTTACCAGCCTCGAATACTTATATCACTATTAAATGTACTAACTCACATGGTTTTTACATATAAAATGTAACTAAATATATATTAATTATAAATTAAAACTTCTCTAAACATTTTTAACATCCATCCTTCATCAAACGCATCTGCCATCTCCCCTATCTTTCTTGCCTTTTTTCTTTTTTTTTGACTTTGACATTGACAGTAACTTATTCAGCCAACATGATATTTTACAATAATTAAAATATTATAATAATTATATTTTTATTTATTTTAAATTATGATACAATGATTAAATATAATTATTAAATTATTTTTAATAAATATATTTTATATCTGCGTATTTTACCTACGGTATATTACGTCACTTTAATATTACTTGTGAACGGTAGGCGTAATTAAAGAACTGAACTAAACTATTATTTACCTACACATTTTAGTTCTGGTATGGATCGTTACAAGTTCTGCTGGGAAGAGCCAGCAAGAAATTCAATAGATTATTTTTTAGCTTAACTTGTATCCCGAACATAGCATGGTCAGCATCATAGAGAGTACCTCAGAACCTAGTGCCAAGATACTCCATTCTCATTAACATACTTCCGTGTCCTAATTTTCGCCGAAATTTGAAAGCATTTTATCATTGTATGATAAGTAGTGCTTTGCCTTATTACCAATGTGAGGAAATAAAAATATGAAATATTTGCTTTCCTCCAGTGGGAATCGAATCCACAACCTGTCGCGTTTACGGTCGCACGCTTGCACCCCTGCACCAGAAACTAATCTCAATTGCTATATTAATAATAGTAATTTCATATTTATATAAACATCCTATTACAAAATTTCCACTTCCATCTTTCTCTAGTTCATTAATTTCTTTTTGTTCGAACCTTGCATTCTCGTTCCAAATCTGGATGCATTCCAACAGGAAGTCACCTGGTGGATTGTCATCCCGTACAATCATTGGGAGACGCCTCAAACAATTTTGCAATTATACTAATGACGTTTATTGAAATACTTCACGGAACTCGGCTCAGAAGAAGTTCCAAGGAATAATATGAATGAGATTAAGCAATCAGGGAGTTCATCGATTTAATTAAATTTTGCTAAGGCTAATCAATCAAAACTTGAGTGTTCGCTTCTAATTTGGGCTTTATGCTTGAATAATTAGAGGTAATATAAGTAGTATGTATGTATACAGGATGTTGTTATATTTAAATATAGATTTAGATTTGTGTCTAGTTTAGGCCTTTCGTGGTCGAAGGGCAGAAGTGTGCGACTGTAAATAAAGAGGTTGCAGGTTCGATACCCACTCGAAATATTTAATATTTTAATTTTCTTGCTCTGGTAACGAGACAAACTGCGGCGTTTTGTTCTGCCATTTAATGCGCAATACCTCCAGAGTCCATGGAAAGTCGAAAATGTAAGAATCTTAATGGGACCGGACATGGACAAGGACAACGGACACTTCGTTCCTAGCACTAGATTTCCAGGTTTCCCTGCCTACCCTGATATGTTCGGCATACAGCGTTAACCAAAAAATATATCTTCTATTAGTTAATCGTACCCACAATAGCTTTGATTTCGATTTTATTCTGGTAAACGTGCTCATGTATTATGTCTCTTGTGTTTATTTAAAGAAATTGCAGCGTTAATATTAACCTTACAACTTAAAAGTTGTTTTCAAAGCTATTTGTTCTCAAATCTCGTCATGCATAAAGTACCGACTATTGCCACTAAGCTGACAGTATATCAGATTTAAATCAATAAGATCTATGAAAATTATTTTGATCCTCTTTAAAGTAGATGATGATCACGAACCGCCTAACTATATTTATATTATACCGAAAGAACCAACCGCGTCGATGACGTTAGTTTTCAAATAAAAAAAACTACATCAAAACCGGTTCCTTCGTTTAGAAGCTACTATTCCACAGACCGAGTTAATACGAAGCGAGTGGGATTCTTACACCCTATAGTGTAATCAGTCACGTCTCAGAAATCCCCACCATGGAGACTACGGATCCCCCTAGCGTCCCTAGTCATATGTGGTATAGGTAAATGTTAGTGTAATATAAAATTTTGACTTCGTACGCAATAAGTATTCATGTATGTAACTAGAGAGAGAGATAGAGCGATTCGTATTCTAGATAGCGTTCTTCTTTTTTTAGCTTTAAGCTGTATTAAGTATATATGTGTTTACATTTTAATCTAGGCTTAACTTAACTTCGTTCCCAATTTTCCGCCTAATTTTCGAGACATTTATATGTTGCGTTGCACTCAATACATTACGTCTCAAAAATTGGCCGAAAGGTGAGAAACGGAATGTTTTAATACTAAGATCCCTCTACAGCAGTGTTATAGGTAGGCAGAATACAGAAATATCCTAACAAAGTAAAAATCAAACTTATGTCATATTTCTATATGAAACATTTAAATATTTTCATATTTCACTTTATTCACACGCTGTATAAGGTAACGCTACCTAGAATACGAATCGAGCGAAGACGGCACGTTTGTAAAAGGCGTATCAGCAAAATGCAACGCGACTGTAAACTAAATTCACTAAATTTTAAAGTTTCCTACAGTTATTGATTATAGATAAAGTTAGTGTGAAACGAAAAGTTTTTTAAATACAAAATAATATTTTGGAGGATATTCTAGAGTTGTCTTAACTATTGAAAACACAATTGTTTTTTAATTTTTTTTTTTTTATGTTTATTTGTTAATATTAACTAGTAAAGAGATAAAATTATAAGAATAAATTAATATTTCATGAACTTATGTATAGCTGATTGTAAACAATTGGTGTCATGATTCACAAGAATTATAATCTAACCATGTTAATTACTTAATAGAGGCTAGTCGTGGCGCAGGAGGACAAGCGTGCGACTCTAAGCGCGACAGGTTGTGGTTCGAACTCCCACTCGAGAAAATGAAATATTTCATATTTAAAGCGTTGACTTCCGCCATTCAAACACGCACTGCCTCAAGAATGCGGTGGAAAGCGAGGAACGGAAGTGGCCGAATGGGTAGTAGATCGAGGAAGTGAAATAAATCATTCCTCAAGAGGTAGTATATATATATATATATATATATATATATATATATATATATATNATTGTCAGTATATCTTTCTTATGCCATGAAAAAGAGCACTATCCGATTGCAAAAATAGCAACATTACGATTCGAAAACTCATTTAAAAAAAAATTTTGAAATATAACAAAACCTTAACTCAAAATAATATAAACGTATCACCCATTTACTTTATAATTCGAGATGGTTCTTCAAAACGCAGGTATTTAGTGACTTCAGTATAACTTTACCCAATAATATTCAACTTCAATCAACAATATTCACCAGCAATTTACAAAATAAACAGCCATCAACAATTAAACAGTCGTACCACAAATTGTATGGCCGTAATGATTTTTGATGCGGCACTCTGCGGCGTAAATAAACAATATGGAGTTCACTCGCGAGTGCAGTGGAATGATAATATAGATAAAAGACGACCAAATATTTATACAAGAATATTTTTCTATACCTTTACATAATAATTTTATTCAAAAGCTTATATCTGTACTATAATGTTATTGCCGTTTCATTCGGTTAACGTTTTGGCAGCTGATGATTTTGGGTTCGATTCCTACTTGGGATAATTAATTATTTTCGTTTTCTCGCTCTCGGTAACAAGAAAAAGCTTGTTGTAAAGTTTAACTACTCTACACGCAATGCCTCTTTGACGGTGATAATTTGACGGAAATGGAGTGTGTTAGTTAACACTAAGTTTCTTCTGTCTATCCCGCTATTTGTAAGGTATAGCGTGAAATAAAAAAATGTTGCAGTTGAGATAATTGTAACGTACTTGACTTGACACATAGTTGTCGGTTCGATACCCGCTAGGTGAAAATATTTTATATTTATTATAAATGTTTATAAGTCAAAGTGTTACTTTGAATTCGATTGAGTTATACTGTGTTCGATTTAGTTATAAGGGACTCTAGACATAAATATACCATATTCATTTTAATTTAATACCTCCCCACAATCTCAAGGACGACGGACAGACGAACAATAAAGTGATCCTATAAGGGTTCCGTTTTTACGATGTATAATGTAATGGAATTACCATTTTCTATTAAATGTTAACTATAATTAATATTTAATTAATTTATCAAATATTCTTATTCCATTTGCGCTTCACTTGCGCAACCCAAAAAGCAAAGCCGCGGGCAACGACTAGCTATACTAACTTTATTAACCGTCTTCTAATATATTCTCTTTGGAAAATTAAAATTATTATATTATATAATCCTACTAATACGTGATTCGTTAAGATATTAATAAAATAATTTGCAATTGAGAAATTTGTATAAATTATCTTCTGCTATGAAATGTAGGCCAATTCATTATAAATTTCTGCGTTAATAAGCCGATTTTGATGCTCAAATAATTTCATGCCATAATTGGAATATCAATGTGGAATATTTTAAAGTGTAAAGAAATTTACATATCTTATAGATTTATTAGTATATTTCAAATTTGGAGTGCCTTAACACTAGGTTCCCCCTGCCTCTCCAGTTATATGAGGAATACAGTATGAGAATACAGTACAGCTTAAAAAAAATAATTAAATTACCTTTAAGCTACGCCTTCGCTCAAGTGAACAAATGGATATAATTAAGACACATGACGCATTCTTAATGCCTGAGATAATTCTAATAACGTAATGTTACGTAGCTAACCCAATAAATTAACTACATAAGGCAAAAATATATTTTTAATTTAATCGAACAAAATTTAATCGAACTATTTACTAATTAGGGCTTCATACCTTTTAAGGACAAAAAGAACCCTTATAAGATAACTTTTTTGTCCGTCCGTTTGTCTGTTTGTATAATTGCCTGTCTGTCAAGAGCCTTTATATACTCAGATCTACTCAGGTCCCTTCATCGTAAATCGTATTTCTACATTTACTTAAAAAAAAGATATGGCCGCTTACATCGCAAAAAACACATATTTCGAAATTTGAAGGTGATCAAAATCATTTATTATATATAATTAATAGGTACTTCCAGTTGACCTAGAATTATGAAATTTGGCAGTTAGCATCTACGGATAGTATTAGTTCAGGAAAAATCTGAAAACTATACATTTGTGGTTAAATCTTAAAAATTAATAGCCTTAAAAGTAAAGTAATAGCTAGTCAAGTGAGGTATCAGATGAAAGGACTCTGGCCAAGTTAAGCTTGAATCAGCTTTGAGAGGTTTCGAGCTTTTCAGAAAAAGCTCGAAACCTCCAATTTTTATACGGTACCATCGGTGGGTGTGCCCGGTTCGCGCTTGTCCGATTTTTATTTAAGATTATCGCGCGATCATTTCAAATAACGCAACTGAGCGTCCAAACAATATATGAATACTTTTACATTTATTTTTTGACTTAATATTCTTAAGTAAATACGTTTTAGAAGATATGTGTATAGGATATTCGCTGAAAAGGATAAATGTTAAGAATATTTCAGGAAACTTCTGAAAAGTAACCAACATTTTCTTTCATTATTTTAATATGTTTCATTTCTTAAGTAAATCGACATGATATACTTAGTTTTAAAATTTTAGTCAGAATATATTTTAACGATGGTTGTAAGCTTAAATTTTAACACGGTAAAAAAAATATTTATTATTTAGTATTTATTCACCTATACAATAGTTTCACCACTTTTAACAAACTAAAATAACAATTTAAAATATTATAAACATAACCCAAAATGAAAGTCGATCTATAACCGTTTTCAACCGTATCTACATGTTTTTTTTCCAACAGCGCTACGATGGCGTCATTTCAATTTGTATGCAAACAAATAAGCCAACTATAGGTTAAAAAAAATGTCTGATTTTTTTAACCTATAGTTGGCTTTATTTTTTTTTAACCTATAGTTATGCGTTAAGTTAATTTTTTTAACCTATAGTTAAGCGCTAGTGGGGCTTTCATCTGATACCTCACTTGACTAGAAGCTTTTAATACCAAATTTTGCCTTCCTTTTAAGGCTATTATTTTTTTTAAATATAACCACAAATGTATAGTTTTCAGATTTTTTCCTGAACTAGTAGGTACTACCTGTAGATGGTAACTGCTAAATTTCGCAATTCTAGGTCAACTGGAAGTGCCTATTCATTCTGAATGCCTTTATAATGTTGAAATTCGCGTTTGTTGCGATATAAATGGTCATACGTTATTTGAAATAAATGTAGAATACGATTTTTTCACGAAATCAACGGACAGAGTATATAGTTTGAATTTGAAGTCGATATCTCCAAGAGTTCCTGAGATAAAGGCTCTTGACAGACAGACAGACGAAAGGACAGACGTACCACAAAGTGATCCTAGAAGAGTTCCTTTTTTAAAATCTTAATTATTTTAATTATACCGATAAGTATTATTAAGGTGCTCTGCCACGACTGTAACAAGAAATAATTTATAATTAAATCAATAGTTAATTACAAAGTCCGCGTATAATGTATGCGAAAATAAGCACACCAGTACCTACATATATTGATGTTAACACAGATTTATTGATAAAGATAATTAATTAAATCGCTCTCACTAAAGACTCGATGATAAGTTAAATCAGAAATATATTTTTGATTGTCACATTCAGTACTTAATTGATTTTGGAATGCTTTAATTAATATATTATATAGAATGTAATTTGAGGCCCGTAATGTGACTGTAAAACCGACTGGTTGTGGATTCGATCCACAACCAGTCGGTTCCTCGAGGAGATGAAATATTTACTTAAATTTATATTTCCATTTCTTTGCTCTGGTGTCGAGGCTAAGCGCGGCGTTGAGTTCTGCCACTCAACACGCAATGCCTCCAAAATTCGGCAGAAAGTGGGGAACGGAATGTCTTAACACTGGGTTCCTTCTGTAGGCAGAGGGAACCCAGTGTTAAGACACTCCCCACCCTGCAGTGTGCGGGATACAGCGTGAAGCTGATTTGATTTAATTATATAATTTTAAGTTTGTTCATTTTGTATTTGGTCGCACTATTGGCGCTGGAATAAAGTAGCGCGAGTAATTATGATAATTAATATTGTGACTTTTATTATATTTATAATTTCTGATCGCGTTGGAATTAGTGTATGTTGAGTTTTGCTATTCAATTTAATTAATTTCTCAAAACTTTGGTTCTGCGTTTCCCATTAAGACACTTCCGTTTCCATTTTTCCGCCAAATTCTTGAGGCATTGCGTGTTGAGTGGCGGATTTCAACGCCGCGCTTTGCCTCGTTACCAGAGCGAGGAAATAAAAATATTAAATATTACATTCTTCCGAATGAGAATAGAACCAACAACCGTCCCGTTTACAGTTGCACGCTTGTCCTCAATTAATATATTCAAAATATATTAATTTTCCCGCACTTCTAAGACAATATAGTGTTTCGAAAATAGGATGAAAAGTGCTATACGCGGGAAAAAGCGTGAATCTGTTATAAAAAAAAAAGATCTACATATAATATTCATGAAGGTGTACTTTAATTTTGCTCTAAGCATCAGTATCGAGTTTACTTTAGTTATTAGTTGAAATTCATGTAAATTAGGTCGATTTATATTTGGCAGGAATATCAAGCGGGGTGCAGTTTCCATATCGTCGAAATATTAATATATTTCAACGATATGGAAACATAACATGAATAATTTCCAAATTATAAATAATTGTACCAAATCACAGATGTAGTTTAAAAGATCGAATGTTCATCAAGTTATGCACCTAATATTACTGATATTTAGTTTTTTTATTAAACTATTTTCTTTGAAGCTGTGGTTGCGTTTAAACGCGACGGTCGTGGGTTTGATATCCACTCGGAAGATTAAATATTTTATATTTTTATTTAACGACACAAAAGAAAAATCCAACAATTTCCTTTTTACGTACAAAGCTTATGCAAACAAAGTTGTTATGCTATACAAATAAATTCTCCACCTTCCCACCCACCTTCTTAATATTATGACAGTTTCTCTTTTCTTTTCTGTTTTTTGAGTATTTTTATATAAGTAATAATAATCAGCTTCACGCTGTATCCCGCACACAGCAGGTTAGGCAGAGGGAACCTAGTGTTAAGACACTCCGTTCCCCACTTTCTGCCGAATTCTGGAGGCATTGCGTGTTGAGGGGCAGAACTCAACGCCGCGCTTAACCTCGACACCAGAGCGAAGAAATGGAAATATAAATTTAAGTAAATATTTCATCTCCTCGAGTGGGGATCGAACCCACAACCAGTCGGTTTTACAGTCACACCTCGTGCCACTGCGCCACGACTGGCCTCTTTTATATAAGTGGTGTACAAATAAAGAAATAAATAATAATAAATTATAAATATTGTCATCATTTATTTCTTCGTTTTATTATTTTTCAACGTAACAAATTTTCAAATAACTTTGTAGAATATTTATGCATTCCAAAGTATTTTTTGGATTATTACTCATGTCAAAAAAGTTATAGGTACAACTAAAACGTCGATTTGCTAATTTTGTTCCACCGAAATTCAGTCATGCTAAGTGCCAGGGTTCAACGCTGCATTTTTTTTACCCGAGCGAGGAAATGATAATAATTCTTACCAATTTTCTAAACGATCGTATGTATTCGTTGGTTCGTTCGCAACGAACACGTTTCTTCGGTAATGTGCCAGACCCCGCGTCCACTCGTTGGTGCCTCGAAACTAAAAAAAAAAAGAATAGCCCCCCCATTTGAATCGATTGCGCTAGGTCCCAGAGCTTTATCTCTAACCGTTCGAAAGGTAGTTTTTCGATTAATTAAATCCCGCGAGTCGATTCGCTTATCAGTCACCCCCATTGAGCTCCCGCCCGGCCTTATCGCTCACTTTCCCGAATTGCTAGCGACGTAACTACGTCACAGTGTAGCTGTCTCTTTCTTGTATTGCTCATCACCTACCGACGCCACAGTGCCTCTGTCTATTTGTCGCTATGTTGACTAATACTTAATGCTATTTCTGTCATTTTAATCAAAGCGTCAGAAACCATAACACAGTACAATATTGTATGCTAGAACCCGCGATATTAAATCGCTTCCTGCAAATGATTTTCTTGTTACAATCTTTATGATTTTTTGTAATGAAATCTAAGTACCTCTATTGTATTTTTTATTATACAATGTTTCAAATAATGATGCGCCGGTGAAAAGATATTTTGCTGACTAAAAAGTTCCCACTTAATATATATATTTTTATGAAATCTAAATACTTCTATTGTATTTTTTATGATACAATGTTTCAAATAATGGTACTCCGGTGAAACAATATTTTGTTTATTAAAAACTTTTTTGAAAAACATAAATCATGTTTGTAATCAAGAATTTAACACTATTTTATGGTGCTACGATGAAATGCAACCATTATACAATTTAAGTGGAGTTAATTATTATCAAGGAATTCCTGACTTGAACATGTTTGATGGGAAGTATCCTCAACTGATTATAACACACACATAATGAGAGAATCTGATGGGTACATAGTTGATATTTTATACTAAAGGAAGTCATCATTGAAACTTGAGTGTATTCTACATAACACAAAACTTGTTTCATCAAGGGAAAGGACAATTTGATATATCGTTAAATTCTATAATAGCTACATAATTTACTTTAAAAATCCTAGAGATAAAACCCAAATACGTTTTCTTGCTCGTCAAATAGTGCCTGAGAATCCTAAATATGTTGAAGAAGCATACAAAGATGCCACTAGTAAACAAGATGGATACCGAATGATAGATTTAAAACAAAATACAGATGATATTTACCGATTGAAAACTGACATATTTCCTGATGAATATACCATTTGTTACATTCCTAAGACAACTCCATCATTATTAAACAATAAAACATAGAGTATTTAAAGACACATAAAGAATTTTTAAGAACGTTACATTGTTTAAAACCAAAATATTGAAAAATTTTACTCAACACTTGTAAAGAAGAAATCGATTGTATTTGTGAGTATTTGTATATGCATACAATGTTTTGGAAGGGAAAATCCACTACAAGACGAACATAAAAATAAATTAGATAAGTATAAGAATGTTTTATGAAAGTTTGTTTCAAGAACAAAGCTAGAAAAAATATTATAATACAAAAAGGTGGAACTTTCTTACCAATTATTATATCTTGAACTTGGTTTTGAGTGCACTATTTAATTCATTTAATTAGAATAAAAATGGACAACGCAAAGAAAATGATATTAATTGAACCTGAAATAATAAAGAAACTTAAGAAAGATAATGCTAATACTACTGTTAACAATCTATCGCAACTTGATGAAGAAATGAATAAAATTTTAAAAGCTAAATAAGACGACAGAGAGAAATGGTCACTATATCATCAAATTCTTCAGAGATATTTATTATATATTTTATTGCTAAAGATGGAAAACCAATAGAAATACTCTTAGTAAATTTTGGTGAGCCGGAAAATTATATAAAAGAAGATGTGATAACAAAAAAAACTGTAGACATTAAAAAAGAGCCTTTGAAAACAAACGAAAGACCAATTAATGAGAATACTCCACACAAAAGTAATGACTATTTCGCTAAATCTCAACTTCTTCAACTTATACCAAAGACATATAAAATAAAAGGTGAGCTGTTAATTGATATTTTACTGAAAAATAAAAATAAAATTAATTAGAACGATAACGGTACAATTTTTATAGACAACAAGGAAGTTTATAAAAGTAATATTGTTGACTTAATCAAGGATGTTGTAAGACCGCTCAAAAATAGTTCGACACTGGGTGGGGTAGAATTTTCGGAGGTTTTAGAGGATTTAAAAGTGCCATTGAGTTATATAGGAAATCCAAGACGAGTGACTTTTATAAATGTCATGTAATAGACACCTGATTTTGGGAAAAAGTTTCAAGATCCAACGGAATCTTCAAGCACCGCTAATCAATTAACTCCCCAAACATATCCAAACTCAAACGAAGAAAAAGTAAAACGAAAAATTGCTTGGAAAAGTGGACCCCTTATTAAAGATCAAAAATATTTATTATGATGTTTCTAATCCTGCTGGCTATAGTAGTTTAAATAAATTATCCGAAGCAGTGAAAACTAAAATGACTAAAGGAGATACAAAAAAAAATTAAAAATTGATTGATTTGATTAAAATGAGAGGAATAGCATTAAGTATTAGTCAACATAGCGACAAATAGACAGAGGCACTGTGGCGTCGTTAGGTGATGAGCAATGCAAGAAAGAGACAGCAACACTGTGACGTAGTTACGTCACTAGCAATTCGGGGAAGTGAGTGATAAGGCCGGGCGGGAGCTTAATGAGGGTGACTGATAAGCGAATCGACTAGCGGGATTTAATTAATTAAAGCTATCTTTGGAACTGTTAGAGATACAGCTCTGGGACCTAGCGCAATCGATTCAAATAGGGGCCTATTCCTTTTTATTTTTAATTTCGAGGCACCGACGAGTGGACTCGCGGGATCTGGCACACTACCGAAGAAACGTATTCGTTGGTTCTGGCGCAAGCGCCGCAATACATACTACTATCGAACTCACGGCCGTTGCCTTTACAGCAACATTCTGCTTTACTGCCCCGCTAAGGCCTCAAATCCCATATTTTACTAATAAAAAGATAATTTTTAAATGTGGATGCTCGCTCCCTCGCTGGCAAATGGATATTACTTAGACACATGACGCATTCTAAGTGCCTTTTATTAAAGAAATTATTATTATTATTCTGAAACATATTGTTAATTTTTTAAGATAACCGCGATCATTTCAAATAACGCACCTAAGCATTCAGCCAAGTAACATATGAATACTTTAAAAAAAAATTGACTTAGTTGTTAAAACTACTGTGCTAAACTATAAATATGAGAACGAAGTGTGTCTGCACAAGTTGAAAAAAATTAAAAACACGATAATATATCTATATATAAATTAAACTCTTGCGTTACTGAGTTACTGAGAAACAAAGTACAGCCAGAACTACGACACGTAGAACGCTGGCTATTGGCATTTAGGTTCAGTGGGGAGTGAAGGGGACCACTTAAAGAGTAGGTCACGAAATTCTTACCATTTTTTTTATTAATTTATCAAAGTACTAAACTGACTGCAAATTTTTCGTATGTAATAAATATAGTAGTATTCGTAATGTAAGTACTTTTTAGAAGATATGTGTTTACTTCAGCATTCGCTAAAAAGGATAAATGTTGAGAATATTTTAGGAAACTTCTCAAAAGTAGCTGAAAACATTTTCTTTCATTATTTTAGTATGTTTCATTTCCTAATCATATTTATTTACATTCATATTTTCATGTCTTCTCTCTGGTGTCGAGTCGAAGCGCGGCGTTGAGTTCCGCCAGATAACACGCAATCCCTTCAGAACTCGACGGAAAGTGGAGAACAACGGTATGTCCTAACACTAGATTCCCTCTGCCTACCCTGCTGTGTGCGGGATGCAGCGTGAAGCTTATTTTTTTTAATTCATTTCTTAAGTAAATCGATATAATATGGTTTTAAAATTTTAGTTGAAATATACTTTAACAGTGATTGAGTATCCTAATCGTAACATGGTAAAATTTTGTATATATTATTAAGAGATATTCCCAGCCTGAGAGTTCCAGCTTTTTGACAATATTAAATATAAATGTTATCTAAAATTGGAATCGATCTACATTCATTTTTACGTACAATATTTTATACCAACAGTGCTACAACGTGCCAGGTTCAGTTTAAATATACTGATAAGTGTTATCGTTTTTAGGTTAGGCTAGGCTTAACGCTGTCTCCTGCATACAACAAGGAACAGAAGGAAAGTTGTTCTAAACCACTTAATTCTCCATATACTGCCTAATCTTCGATACAAAGTAGACAGTGACGGAGCTCAACGACGCGTGTCCGGTGGGAAAAATTGAACCCACAACCGTCAAGCTTACAATCAGATATGCACCTCGACTGCAACAAGAGATAATTTATAAATAATTCAATTAGTTAATTACAAAGTCCTCGTATAATGTATGCGAAAATAAGCACACCAGTATGATAAAGAAAATTAATTAAATCGCTCTCGCTAAAGACTCGATGATAAGTTAAATCAGGAATATATTTTTGATCATCACATTCAGTACTTAATTGATTTTGGAATGATTTAATTAATATATTATATGGAATGTAATTTTACGTTTATTCATTTTATATTTAGTAGCACTATTGTATTTTGTAATTTTTATTTTAAAAAAATACTGAACGCGGTAGAAACAGTGCTGCAGTACAGTAATTTCTCAAATTTGAAAAACTTCCATTCTCCATTAAGACACCTCCGTTTCCCTGTTTCCGTCGAATTCTCGAGGCATTGCGTGTTGAGTAGCGAGACTCAACGCCGTGCTTTGCTGCGTTACCACAGTGAGAAAATGAAAATATTAAATATGTCATTCGCACAAATGAGAATTGAATCAATAACAATCGCGTTTAGAGTCGCACGCTTGTACTCATTAAATATATTTAAAATGTATTTATTTTCCCGCTTTTCTAAGACAATGTGACTGAAATTCCGTTATTTTGTCGTCTACCGTTTTTCGGAATTCCTTCGGAAATAGGACAGAAAGTGCTATACGCGGGATAAAGCGTGAAACTAACAAAAAAGATCTAGGTGGGTACATATTATATTATCGAAAGTGCACTTTAATTTTGCTCCAAACATCGGTATCGAATATATCTACTTTAGTTATTAGTTGCATTTCATATAAATTGGGTCGACTTATATTTGGCGGTAATTCCAAGCGAAATCCAGTTCCCATATCATCAAATTTAACATTAATAATTTTCGACCTATAATTATACCAAATTATGGATGTAGTTTGAAAGATCGAGTGATAATCAAGTTGAGGGGTGAATCTGTGTAGATAAAACATTTTTATTTTATACACCTAATATCAGTAATATTTTATTTTTGTAATAAATTACAAGTATTTTCTTTGAAGCCGTCGTAGCGTGTGACTTAAAAGGCAACGGTTGTGGGTTCGATTTTCCCTCGGTGGATGAAATATTTAATATTTATATTCGCACGCTATAGTAACGACACAAAAATAATAAATTTGAAATTCTAAAAAACTTCCAAGTATAGACCACATTGCATTCTAAAACCAATATGCAATTTACAGGAGAGAATACCCCCAATGGACTCGTTTAGCTCCGATGACATTTATAGCCCGAGCTGAGCCGAATAAATATGAATTATATTCGAAAGACGCCTTTTTAAAATAAAACTACCTCTCCATTACTTTATGGAATTCACAATGTATCCCGTATATCGCAAGGTATGCAGAGGGAACCCAGTTAAGACACTCCGTTCTTCATTTTTCGTTTTTCTTTTAATTTCGAGATATTGCACGTTATCTGCGACACTCAACGCTGAGTTTAGTACCATATCATACCATGTAATTACCATAGCGAGGAAAATTAAATGACTCGCTTCCCCGAGTGGGAATCGAATATACTTCCGTCGCGTCTACAGCCAGAAGCTATGCAGCTGCACCCAAACTTTATTGAATGTAGATGTCGCTAGAAAATCTTTATATTGGTATTTATTTGTTGTAAGCCCGACTAAATTAAACGAACTGCTGCTATTTGTACAAAAAAAATATTTATATTTCCATTTTCTTCGCTCTGGTGTCGAGGCAAAGCGCGGCGTTGAGTTTTGCCACTCATCACAAAATGCCTCCAGAAATCGGCAGAAAGTGGGGAACGGAGTGTCTTAACACTAGGTTCCCTCTGCCTACCCTGCTGTGTGCGTGATACAACTTGAAGCTGATTTATTTTAGTATTATATTCCAATTAGATTATTGTGACCTTCTGTTTCTGTCATTCTGTCTACACAGCCTGCATGCAATATAGAACCAAAATTAACAAAACATGACAGACTATTTAATCAAGAGGTTCTGTCTGATTTATCTTCAAAGTGAAGAAATCCTCTCACTGATACGTACAAGTAAATTTTGTATAGCATACCGCCATATACGCAGTACGAGTATAAGCCTTTGACTTCTGAACAGGAACTGGTCGGAAGTCAGTTAACATAACTTCGAATAATCTGAGTGAGGACAGCACTTTGGTCTATTACTATATATCTATTACCTAGTACTAGGTGCCTTTGTTGTTCATGAAGTAACGTGTTTGCATTCAAAAGCCTTTGAAGCCTCTTCAATCGGATTTTCATATGACATACATAAGATAGCTGAGGTAACCCTATAGATATTTTTAAATTTTTTAACAATATTAGTTAGGCCAGTCATGGCATAGGGATAAGTGCATGTGACTTTAAATGTGACAGGTTCGATTCCCACTCGAAGAAATGATATTTATAATATTTTTGTTTCTTCGTTTTGGCGTCCTTCCACCTGCCTACCCTGCCACACGCACAGTATGAAGCTGAATAAAAAAAAATATTACATAATTTCTGATTTGTATAATATACACCTGATTATAAAATATGTTTTAAATTTAAAAAAATATTAATTATAACAAATAAAATTGATATAAAACAATACCTACCGACAAAGAACGATATATTTGTAACCAATTGAAAAGCCATTTCAGATGCCATTTCAATAGACGCCAGAAAGTACATTACATTATAAAACCAATAAGCTTTTTACAATTATCAAAACAAGAGATGGAAAGATATAAAAACCGGAGAAACACGTATAAATTATCTTTACATGCTTCGTAAAATATAGAAGGTGCGTGGACCAATTTAAGCAAATCCAAAATATTAAATCCCATTTTAAGATTTTACATATAAAAGCTTATAGAAAATCTTGGCATATGTTGTTTTTTTTTCGTCGAATTCTGAGGGATTTCGTTGAGTGGCGGAACTTAACGCCACCATTATTCATTTCACTTACTTACACTTTGAGGGTGCAAAATCAACTCCTACTGACTTCAACTGAGCTTAGACAGATTAGACGTGACCTCGTCTCTATTATAATTTACTATTCACAACACAAACGTAAATAGAAAAAATCAATAGTTTTATTAACTTTGAAATATCAAAGTAAAAAAAAAAATTAAATCAGCTTCACGCTGTATCCCGCACACAGCAGGGTAGGCAGAGGGAACCTTGTGTTAAGACACTCCGTTCCCCACTTTCTGCTGAATTCTGGGGGCATTGAGTGTTGAGTGGCAGAACTCAACGCCGCGCTTAACTTCAACACCAGAGCGAAGAAATGGAAATATAAAATTAAGTAAATATTTCATCTCCTCCAGTGGGCATCGAACCCACAACCAGTCGGTTTCACAATCACACCTCGTGCCGCTGCGCCACGACTGGCCTGAAATATCAAAGTATTAATTTATATTGAAACCACGCATCGAGAACATTGAGGTGGAAAACGAGTACCTCTTTAAGTTATATGTAAATTCTGCTTCCCTCGAAGTAAGTATTGGAGCGCGTGTAATTTTGTTTTTGCCTATTTCATTTTCATCCATTCTCCAAATACGAGAGCTTCTTTGAAAAAGTTAAAATTTTAATTGGCAAAACATTTAACGCGCTAATTTAATGTGGATTTCGAAGGTTTTTAATGGAACAAAGATTTTGTAAATATGCTTCGGTTAGCTTTAAATATCTTGTACTTACATTACGTACGTTTTAATTCCTGTGGTCAAATGAAAATAGCTCAGTTATATCGAAACTATAATATGATTTTTTTTCGATCATCAGGTTTTATTTATTGATCTATTGGCTTTTACAGCGACATTGGGTGGGTAGGTAAGTGGGTATTTTGTCTCTGAAAATGGATATTTTGTCCCCTGCGGTACTCGACTCCAAGCTTGCTACCGTCGAGTGAGCTGGGACCTTTCCAACTTGACATATGTACGAGTATGTTACTTAAAGCCTTCCTCCATTCTTCTGCTGCAATTAATTATATTTTTTGTATAGACTATACAATACAAAATAAACGCGAGTCGTGCTCACCCACCGACGGTTCCGTATAAAAATTAGAGGTCTCGAGCTTTTTCTGAAATTCAAGTTTAGCTTAGCCTAAGCTTTTTCATCTAATACCTCACTTGAACTGGCGGCTTTAATACCAAATTTTTCCCTCATTTTTGGACTTTTGCTTTTTAAGATTTAACCACAAATGTATATTTTTCAGATTTTTTCCTGTAGACGCTAGATAGCAAATTTCATAGTTATAGATCAACCGGAAGAACCCTATTAATTTTGATTCCCTTTATAGTGCCGCAATACGCTACAATTTTTGCGATATAAGCGGCCATATCTTTTTTTCAACTAAATGTAGAAATACAATTTTAGCAAACAATCAAGGGACCGTGGATCTGAGTATATGGTTTGAATTTCAACTCGATATAGCCAAGCGTTCCTAAGATAAAGACTCTTGATAAACAGACGGCCCGACGGACGGATAACAAAGTGATCTTATAAGGGTTCTTTTTTTCCTTAAAGGGCACGGAACCCTAAAAATAATAAATCGAAGCAAAATACTTTCATGAGTTTTGCACGTTCAACCAAACCGACATCTTTGGCTTATAATATTACATAATACGCTATTGTGGCGCAGTACGATAACAACTGGCTGTAAGCTTGTAGGCTCGATATCCACCTGGCAGAATAGTATTATTTAAAACTGAACTTAAACTCCGCTACTTATTTATATAGGTATATGAATTTCCGTTAATACGTGTAAATTTTAACTTCACACTGTTTATCGCATATAGGGTAAGCAAGGGGAACCCAGTGTAAAGACACTGCCCAATACCAAGACGTTGCATGTATGGCGGAATTCAACGCTTCAATATAATTTTTATTAAAAAAAACAGCTTCACACTGTATCCCGCACAGAGCAGGGTAGGCAGAGGTAGGAAACCTAGTGTTAAGACACTGCGTTCCCCACTTTCTGCCGAGTTCTGGAGGCATTGCGTGTTGAGTGGCAGAACTCAACGCCGCTCTTTTGCAGACCAGAGCAAAGAAATGGAATGTGCCCCTGCACCACGAAAGGCCTCATATTTTTTATTTATCTGATTTATTAGAGGACTTATTATTTTTTTACTAATTAAATTACTTTATGTTATAAACTTACAGCATTTTATATCGAAATAATTTAATCGATTGCTGACATACATTTGCATATTAAAATGTAAACAGTCTAGCGAACGACTGTTATATCAATTCAATTGATTGTAAACAAATACTTTATTTCCTATTGGCAATATTAAAAATAGATGTATTCTTTATTTAAATAAGTTTTATTATAAAAGTTTAATATATTATCACATTGTATCCCGTAAATAGTACGATGTTCAAAGGGAATCCCTGTTTCCAACTTTCCATCCAATTTTCAAGATATTGGATGATAAGTAACAGACCTCAACGCCGCGCTTTATCGCGTTTAAATTCAGACGCTGTGCCTTCTTATGCCGGTTACCAGAGCGAAGAAATGAAAATATTAAATATTCAATTTCCTCGAATAGCAATCGAACCCACAATCTATCCTTTTTTAGTCCTAGTGTCCCTGCTTGTGTCCAGTAAGTTAATCAGTTGAGACTCATTAACATTTTAGATTTTTTTTAGTTTGAGCTTCACGTTGTATCTTGCACATATAAGGGTAGGCAAAGGGGACCTGGAAACCTACTATTAAGAATGGAGATCGAACTCACGCCACGAGGGCCTTTGCAATACCAGTATTTTCATATTAAAAAAAAGAAGGTAATCTATTCATATTATATTAAAAAAAAGAAAACAGTAGTAAAAAACGTATAAACTTAAAACACCGAGCATATTCTAAACAATGGGTGCAGGAAACTTGTACCTTTAATTATTTTTGATCCAGTTACCTCCGTACTTCGCTACGGTAAAGTTTAAACAAGTTGTTCTGGTATGCAGACTTTTCTATAAAAGACCGCTTGCATAGTCAAAGCGAAAGCGGAAACGCGCTTATATTGAGGCCAGTCGTGGCGTGGGGGTAAAACCCACGTGTGAATGAAAACGCGTCAGGTTGTGGGTTCGATTCCCATTCGAGGAAATTAAATATTTATTTAAATTTATATTTTCATTTCTACGCTCTAGTGTCGAGGCAAAGCGCCGCGTAGTGTTCTACTACTCAACTCAATTCACTCAATCACTCAACAACAATGTCTCCAGAATTCGGCGGAAAGTATGAAGCGGAGTGTCTTAACACTAAGCTACCTCTGCCTACGCTACTACATGCGGGATACAGTGTGAAGTTTAAAAACATACACATTTTACTTGCGACTTCGCTCGCATTCTCAAATGAAAATTGTTCCTATAATTCCTTAGATAAACGCGTTACTTAACATCTTAATATATATGGATATTCGCTAATTTGATATATTAATTTAGGGATTTAATTTAGGGATGAATACTCTCCCCTCAACCCCACTTTGAACCCATTATGATAGATTTTACATATTTTTGTCAATATTTAACATTAAAAATTTACAATTTAAATGCTACTCAGCACTAACAACTTTTCTAAACAATTTTAAATAAAAGATACAAATTAAAATTCTTATTTAATTGCTACATTCACTTTATGTTGACCGTTTCTCATTAGGTAGGACGATTAAGTCCGTTTTCGCTTGGCAAGTACTCTTTAATTAGTGACTAATGTGTAATTACTTAGTACGCCTTTTGTGTTTCTTATAGACGGTTACCACTTTATGCATGATAAGATAGAATGTATGTTTAAGGAATTATAATACTTAAAGTAATGTGGTTATATTTTGAGTAGAACTGTCTAAAGAAATGGGGGTAGCAGGTCCAACAGTACCTACTCACATATTGGAATAGAGAAAGGTTAATATTGCACAATGGTAGTGGCTTCAATGGCCCAATCAGGGGAATACTATAATTTATTTTTAGCTTCCCGCTGTATCCTCACATAGCAGAGTAAGATCAGGAGACTGGGAACATGGTGTCAAGACGCTCCGTTCCCATTAAGACGCTTTTGATCCACACTTTCCGCCCAATTCTGAAGTCATTGCCTGTTGATTAACGGAAATAAACATCGTGATTTAAGTCATTACTGGAACAAATTAAGGCTCTAGGAAGATAAAGCGTGGCCTAGAGTTCTGCCTATCAACACCCAATTTCTCAAATTCGAGGCCAGTAGAAACAGAGTATATTGAGACTAGATTGTTGCTGCCTACGCTGCTATATATGCGAGAGGCCTCACGCACAAAGGGTTCCGTACCTTTATTCATGACAGGAACAGAAATATACATCATCAGTAACAATGTTAACTGTCTAACTTTTTAACAGCCTGGTGTCAGAAACGAGGTACAGACAAACCTGTCTGTCTGTCTGTACCTCGTTTCTGACACGGCAAAGTTAGTAGCCTAGTTAGTTTATTAATAGGGTCTAGTTTCAGGAACCCTAAATAGGGACAAAAATCAATGCAGCAGTGCTTTAACTTTACTAAGTGGTGGAATTCGACGCTGCACTATACTACTCTCAATAAACTGAGAAAACGAAACGTTTAAATACGAACACTTCCCTTGCAATAGGATATGAACCTACCTACAACTTACAGTTTATTTTGTCATTTATTGTACTTAAAAGCAAATATACTTTTAAAAAAGAATTTTTGTACATTATGTTCCTTTTAGTATTTTTTTTATTCGACAACGTCTAAAAACTCTTTTATTTAGTACAAAGTTGTTATAAAATTTAAAATACAGTCCCACTCGCTATCCGAGTGTACCTCTCCAATGCGTAGTTACTATCAGGCTGTAGATAAACTAATAATATAGCAATTTTTATTCCACCGTTGCACTCGTTGTGGGTTTGTTGCACATTTGCTCTATGGAATACCTATGGAGATATTCATATTAAAAACATTTTACATACATATGTCCGTTTGTAAGCTTATTTTTAATTTTTAACGCTTTCCTATTGAAATCGACGACGTTGTGTGGAGTCTAAATTCGTTTTACAAGAAATTGAAATATTTTATAACTTCGAACGGGAATCGAACCTAAAACTATTTTTTGGGTTTGCAGCCCAAAGCTGCCCCATTGCGCCTACAGATTATAATTATATATATTTTCTTTTTTTTAACTTTACGCTGCATCCACATAACGGGATAATCAGAAGGAACATTAAAACCTCTTAGCATAAGCATTAAGATACTCTGATCCCCAATTTCCGTCAAATTCTAGTTAGATTCGATCCCACATACGTCACTTTTACAGTCACGCTTGTACCCGTGAGCGACGACTCTCCACAAAATCAAAGTCAAAGTTGTGTAAGATCAAAATTTCTTATAATAATAAGATTCACAATTTGCACACTACTTTTGTCTCCGTACTATCTAACCTCCATTTTTTTCCTTTATATAAATTACTTAGAGTCATTGCTTATTTATCGTAACTCAACATGGTGTTTTATCTTATTAAAAAAATCTAAATAATTAAATTAGCTTCACGCTGTATCCCGCACACAACAGAGTAGGCCGAGGGTACCAAGTGTTAAGACAAGCCGTTCCCCACTTTCTGCCGAATTTTGGAGGCATTGCGTGTTGAGTGGCAGAACTCAATGTACAACGCCCCGCTTAACCTCGATACCAGAGCGAAGAAATGGAAATATAAATTTAAGTAAATATTTCATCTCCTCGAGTGGGGATCGAACCCACAACCAGTCGGTTTTACTTTGTGCCACACTTTGTGCCGCTGCGCCACGACTGGCCTCATATTATAGATAATAATAATATTTTAAAATCTTTAAAATCTCTTTAATAAGAAAATAATATAATATTATAAAACTATAAGTAAAACCAAATGTCAGTACAGTACGAGTATACCGCATTATCATATTCAGTTATACCTTAGAACGTATTCGACGCGCCGCCGCCGATTGCATTCAAATAGCAGTCTTCTTCGACACAACGTGTATTTATTTATGTAAATTTTGAAATAAAATGTTTCTCTAGCTACACTTCTAGTATAATTTGTACTATAATATTTTGTTTTCTTGCTAATTGCTTTTGGTGGAAAAGAAAATTAATTTAATTTAAGTTATTTATTTTTGAGTAAAAAATAGTTTTTTCTACAGATTTTTATTTATATCAGCTTCACGCTGTATCCCGCATAAAGCAGGCTTTAGCGTGATACACTTTCCGCAGGATTTTTCGAGGTAATGCGTGTTGAATGGAGGAACATCCGGGCTTTGGTGCTAGAGTGAAGAAATTAAAAAAATATATTATATATAATATATTATATTATTATTTTATAGTATAAGATATATGTATTTTTTATTTAGGTCCAAATGAGAAAAAGCACTGATTTATCACTTGTCGAGGCCAGTCGTGGCGCAGAGTCACAAGCCTGCGACAGGTTGTGGATTCGATTCCTACTCGTGGAAATGAAATATTTATTATGTTCATTTCCTCGCTCTGACCACGGCATTGAGTTCCTCTACTCAAAACGCATTACCTTCATCATTCGAAGGAATGTGAGGAATGGAATTATCTTAATGGAAACGGACTTTTTTTACGCTATTTGTTTGTGTACCCTGCTATGTGCGGGATACAGCGTGAAGCTAAAAAAAAAATACTAAACAATTTCAGTGATACAAGTGAAGCACTTTAAATATATATTGATGCTTTCAGACGGCGTGATTAATAAAACATGGGGCGCGACGCGGAGGTAGTCTTGGAGTTCCGACCGTCCGGTCCAGATGCAGCATTCCCTTATTGGATTGGTTTCTCGTAACCTTTCTGTACCACGTATGACTTGAATTCTAGATGTGATGATTTTTATGTATTTTTTGGCAATATATCGTTATTATATATTAGACTAGTGTTACACTCGCGGCTTTGCATTAAACAGGGTAGGCAAAGGGAACCCAGTGCTAAGAAACTCCGTCCCTCACTTAATTCTGGAGTTTTGTTATGCAATGTCTCGAATTCAGACGAAAAGTAGAAAATGGAGATTTTTAACATTAGGTTCCCCCTACCTATCCTGCGGTATGCGGGTTAAAGCGTGAAACCAGTATATCAGTGAACATTCTCATTGATTTAAAGGTACAATAGAACTACAGAACCACGGCGTCTACCGTTTAAACCCATACTATAACAATACAACAACAAAAAGTATGTACTCGTATTGTTCCACAAATTTTGTAAAAGCATATTATCAAGTGTAAAGCAGTATTTATTTTCTTACAGAGACCGTTGTTTTGCCACTGTAATTAGCATAAGTTTCAAGTCAACACAAATATTTACGCAGGACTCTCCAGAGCTGGATAATCGTTGAAGCAAATTTACTTTGGAACCTAAAGTGAAATGAAAATTTTCGCTTATATATTATATTATACGCATACACCTGCAACCTGTAACTGGATTTTTAAATACATTTAGTCCTTGCAGGAAATATGATGTATTTTGTTAATAGTTTTTTTTAAGCTTAACACTGCATCCCGCATGTAGCAGGTTCGACAGAGATAATCTGGGAGCCTAGTGTTAAGACACTCCATTCTCATTACGACACTTACGGCATTGCATATTGAATGAAGGAATTCAAAGTGTGAGTGTGAGTGAGCGGTGACAGCAGAATAAGTAACGGACTTATTCTGCTGTCACCGCTCACTCACACTTACTAATAATCGGATGGTGAAACATTTTGTGATGTATCAATGAGTTGTGTTGGCCATTTCCAAACAAATTATAACATACGAAAAAATATAAAATATATAGCCATAGGCCTCCCTCTTACCTTACCATATTTATGTAAAGTGTAGGTACATAGTCACCTTTCTTTTCTCCTTCTTGGCATTTTTTTACAAACAAAACAAAAAAGTAAAACTTGATGAAAATTCAAAACTGACTAGGCATGAATTTAGGACTTACTTACTTACAGATCAATACTTAAAACTATAAGAAGAAGCCAATTAGCTTGGAATCACTGTACGGGTGCCCCTCGTTGTGTGGGAACTCGGAGTAGTGCTTTGGACTTGCGACCCAAGTGTATGTTAAAGTGGCCCCCTTGAATGTGCATTAACGTTCGCCTCCACTGTCCGAGCCCCTCTTGACCCCTAAATTCAAAATGACGAAATTACTCTACTAATGCCGCCTTCGAAGCAAGTTTTAAAAACTAACTGACGATACGTTTTTTTGTCACGGCGCAGAAACGCGACGGTTGGGGGTTCGACTCTCACTTGGAGAAATTAAATGTTTAACACTTTCATTTTGCTCGCTTTGGTAACGAAGCTAAATAAATCATTAATTTCGCAATTATATACCTACTTATACATCTCGGTGCTAAATCTACCGTGTACAAATTGGATTTAAACTTTCTTTGATAAATATTATTTTAAGTCAACTTGAATCTACCACTACACAACTGTGCTAGCGTAATGTCAAAATAATTAAAAAAAAATTCTAGCTTTAAGCTGTATCCCATGCTGCCTACAATGACGTGGCACGACATTGTAGGTAGAGTGAATATAGTGTTAAACGACGGAAACGAACGCCGCGCTTTGTCTCATCCCCAGAGCATAAAAAATAAAATAATTAATTCCCTCATATGAGAATCAAACCCACAACCATCACATTCTCAGTCAGAAACTTCACTTCTGCGCTACCAAGGCCTCAATACTTATTCAATGTTTTACCTATAAAAATGGATTTATACTTTTAACAACAACATTTTTCAGTTTGTTGCAATATATCATGACATTTTCCATTAAAACATTATTCTCAATATCATGTTTCATACAAACGCCATTACAATCACATAACAGCATCAAGAATGAAATACTGAAGTTTATTCGTAGAAATGAGACATTTCAACTCGTTATCCAATTTGTTATTGTTAAGATTTTCCGTGAACTGCATGTTATTTTTATTATCTTCTACCTTATACAAAAATATACAAGAATACTATGTTTTTTTTTTATTTTTACGCTGTATCCTGCCCATAAAAGGGTAGGTAGGGGGAACCTAATGTTATGTAAGACATTCCCCATTCAATTTTTGAGACGTTGAGCGTGTTCAGTAACGAAAATCAACGCCGCTCTTTGTCTTGATTTACCCATTTACTAAACAATATAATGTATTAAAAAAAGGAAATGAACTTATAGTAGAATAATATTACAACGAGCTCTACATAAATACAAATTTCCATATAAACCTCTCAACAGACAGACAGCCATCGATTTTGACGATTTGTAGCCACAAGCGAAATATCACTTAGCAACTACATGCAGCAATGTCCTGAGGGTATTCCCATATAGCGCATGCTTGTTAGGGCACCTATTAGATGAACCTGATCTGACTTAAAATATTAGGCTTAGTTTATATTCTATAATATTATATCTCTCTCTCTCTCGTCTCTTGTCTTTTTGTGATTTACGAATGTCATCGTGTTTAAGCAGATATCTATACTTTTACATAAAAAACAGTTTCTTCCTTCAAAGCAATTTCACTTTATTGTACAGCTTTGTGTCTTTGTGACAGAGAAAACCAAGTGTTAAGGCACTCCACCTGATTTTTTCACATACTCATATCCATAAATCTATATGACAATTTTTTCGACACATTACTTATTGAGTGATGGAAAACATCGCCGTTTATTAAAGCAATTAAAATGTTATAAGTAAAATCATTAACCCCGACTAGAGATCGACCGAACGGGCTAACAGTCATATATTGTCCTGTCACTTTTTGGCCTCATGGCCATTGGCCGTACTGGTGGCCTTATTTAAAGCTATTCCTCTATACATACTTGCAATATTTTCTACAATTCAGTCTTTTAGTCAACTTCACAATTTGAGTCTCTAAACTCCTTTTTCTGAGTGCTTAACAGATTGTTTTGGGATTTTCGTCGTCGCTACTCAACGTCTCTTGAGAATAGTCAGTCACTTTATTTTCCTGCAATAGGTACGTGTATACATTATATTTGTGAATGTTATTTTAAAAAGAATTGAAAATAACTAGAAATCTAGGTTTATATACGTATTGGAAAATTTTAAATTTATTACGTTCACAGCCGTGGAAATTTGAGTGGCTGGGGGCTCCGTGCCCACTCCAGATATTTTACTATTAAAAAAAATTCTTGAAATATTTAATAACACTTCGTTTCTGTCTTCTTCTCTTCACGCTGAATCCCACATGTAGCAGTGTAGGCAGAGGGAGCCTAGCGTTAATATACTCCGTTCCCCACTTTCCACCAAATTCTGAAAGCATTACGCGTTTAGTGGCGGAGCTTAACGCCGCATTTTGCCTCGAGGCCATGGGATAATAATAATTCATTTCTCAAAGTGGAAATCGAATCCACAAACACAGATTTCAGAGTCAGATAACGTCCACTGCGCCATTATGTCGTTGGCCACAGTAAAAATAATAAAAGTTTTAATAAAATTGAGGGTCTACGTCACAATGCGTGACTGACGAACGTGACGGCTGAGAGTTCGGTTCTAATCAGTCAGATGATTTATTTTTATTTTCTTGCTCTGTTTCGTTACAAGACAAAGTGCGGCGTTGAATTTCACCACTCACCCCAGATTATCACAAAAATTGGGCAGAAAATGGGGAACGGAGTAGCTTCCATAACTTACTACTGCTCATCTTGCTTTATGCGGGATACAGCGTGAAGCTATCCATATAACTGAAACAAAGTTTATTGTTAAATTTCTATTATTCCATGTTTTCTACTTTAGTGATCAATGTAGCGTCGGCACTAGCAGTAAAAGGTACGAGAATTTGAAGAGTAAATTGAACAAATAGGTGACAACGACACAGCTCAGAGCAATCTCGCTGCAATACAAGCGAAACTACATTGTATTATACTTGGAGTCGTTTCTTAACTTCATTAGTTTATATTTTATATTAGTGCGATAAATATGTTTGTGTCTTCAGTTATTTCACTTTTTTATGGGTATTAAAATAAAAAGTTTAATATTAAAGACTATTAAAGACTGAATTTTATAACAAGATATATTGTGTACACTCGCAATTTTGTTTGCGTGGACTTTAAGATGGATAATCTCTCATCCAAAAAGAATTTAGAGAAATCTTCACTTCGCTCTCGATCGGTCTTGAGAGTTATCTTGAGATGCAGGTTTTAATAATACATATATACTACCGGTTTCCTTACATATAATATGAAATTTGATATGACATTTTGTCATATGTACACTTTAATTACAAATTTATCCTTTTTGGTTAGGAATTCCAAATTTAAATTTATTATACAGCTATTTACACATTTTTGCTTCGTTAGCCGTCACTCATTTGTTTTTCCTTTTGTTTTTTTCTTTTTACGACTTGCAATTTACAAAATGGAAAACTTGAAATATCGGGTTTTAGTGGCACCATTGTTCCGGAAACGGAAACACAAGGAAATACAGTGCGTTTTTGGTTCCAGGGTTTTTATTCTTTAAATTTCGACCTGCAGAACAAACCCCGTGAACGGCCGGAGACACAAGTTGATAATGAAGAGTTGAAGACTATTGTGGAAGTGAATCCCTCGCACACCACTTCTGAGTTAGCTGCATTGTTAGTAATAAAATTGTTTTAATCCACTTGAAGCAAATTGGGAAGATTAAAAAGCTCGAAAGGTACTTCCCTATTTGAGTGAATGCGCGTCGACCGCTGCTGTACGTTACTTAACTGGCACAATAATAAAGGCTTTTGAAAAGGAAGGAAAGTGGATTATCTACCAATATCAGAAGCACACATCGCAATAGCTGGACAGACAAAGGCAGTCAAATCCTGCCCAAGCTAAAAATGACCCAAAAAAGTTACCTGTAAGCATTTGGTGGACTAGTGCCGGTGTCGTTCATTACAATTTTCTCAAATCTGGCTAAGTAATTACGACTGACGCCTATTGTCAGCAATTGCAAACCATGATGGAGCTACCTACTAAATAACCGAGGCTGGTCAAACACCCTACGCCATTGCTGTTTCACGACAACGCTAGAGCATATCTAAGATATCCACCGTACTCTCCGGACCTTACTCCAACATATACCATTATTTTGGAAATTTGGATAACTTCATGCTTTCAAAGGAAAAACTTCAACTCCGATAGGGCAGTCCAAACCGTTTTCAAAGATTTTATTGATCCTCGATCTAATGGTTTTTTCAATAAAGGGATCAATAAACTACCTATGAGATAGGAAGAGTGCATAGATAACAATGCTTCATACTTTAATTTAATAAATGTATTATATTAAAAAATATTAGACTTTTTGTTCGTTCGTAATAATCGATCGAATCGACTAATTTTCCAATATGTTCGTTGCCGAGCTTTCACCACGTCGACACCAGAGCGGAGAAATGGAAATATTAATTTTAAATAAATATATATTTCATCTCCTCGAGTGGGGATCGAACCCACAGCCAGTCGGTTTTACAGTCACACTTTGTGCCCCTGCCCCATGACTGTCCTCTTCCTATAAAAGAAAGTTTCATCTGTGTGTTGTCGTCAGAAGCTTAAGAACGCTCATAAGAATAAACATATGTACATACATAAACTGATAGTCACGTTACCCTTCTTTGCATCACGCAGTAACCCTACTGCGTAAACCCTTTTTTACCCAAAAAATTATACTCCCATTGCAGAGTAGGCAGAGGGTTCTTAGACAATACGTCCTTAACGTTACGACTGATTCGATACATCGTATGTTGAATGGCGGATCTCAACGCCATACTTTGTCTAAAAAAAAATAATAAATTATTTATATAGATATAGATATTTTTCCAAATAATACTATATGTTATAAATAGATCGACCTAGATCACCAACACCTTGAACTCAAGTGGAGTCTACGAGACCACTCTTCGCAACCTCTTCTCACATGCACATTAGTGGTTTTTAATATGAATATTTTATTTAAATTTTGCTGTGGTTTTAAAAACATCTTAAAAAATGTAGAACACCCACTAATCCTCTAATAGTGCGTGGCATACATATTATGGTACGGTTTTCAAACCAACGAATATGCATTATACATTTCACACGGTATCCCCCATATAGCATAGTAGGAGAAGATAAAACACTCTGTTCCTCACTCTCCGCCAAATTTTCGAAGATATTTTTTCGAAGATAGATAGAGCTCAACGCCGCGCTTTATCTAGGTATCAGAGCGAAGAAAGGAAAATAATTAATTTCCTCGAGTGGGAATTGAACTCACATCTGTCGCGCTTATGCCGCTTCGCTTCGTTGGTCTAAATATACAATATAAGATGAGTTTTGATACAATAGAGAAGAAAGATAATAAGCTTAATTATCAGTTTTGACACAAGATTCGTAGCTTTTCAATAATTTTTGTTACGATTGCTATGAAAAACAACAAAATCGTTTCTTTTCTAATGAAAAATTGTAACATTATAAATGTAGTGGGAAACAGTATTGGAAAGATAAATAAAGGAAATTGTAAATTTGTAACTACAAGTTTTAGGATTGTAGGTAAACGGGAAGTACAATCTGTAAAAGTTAAGATGTTTAACTATGCGTATGCATTTATTTTGAAATGTTTTCTTCTTGTATGATGTATTGTAGAGCTACAGGAAATACTTTATCGCTTTTGATTATGCGGCGAAAAAGTTTGGTAAGCTTAAGTTTGCGGGCCTATACTTTTTATAGGTTTTGAAAATTTATAAGTAATTCATACAAAAAATCGTTACAAACTTACATAAAAAAAATTAAAATTAAATTAGCTTCACGCTGTATCCCGCACACAGCAGGGTAGGCAGAGGACACCTAGTGTTAAGACACTCCGTTCCCCACTTTCTGCCGAATTCTGGAGGCATTGCGTGTTGAGTGGCAGAACTCAACGCCGCGCTTAACCTCGACACCAGAGCGAAGAAATGGAAATATAAATTTAAGTAAATATTTCATCTCCTCGAGTGGGGATCGAACCCACAACCAGTCGGTTTTGCAGTCACACCTCGTGTCGCTGCGCCACGACCGGCCTCAAACTTACATTTGAAGTTAATTTCATACAAAATGACTAATAGGAATATTTACCCGGAACAGCGCGTGTCAGGCTTACACACCGAGGGTTTCGTACAAGAATTGAAGGACTCGAGCTTTTTCTGAAATTCAGACTTTGCTTAGAAAGTAAGATCAGTTTTGTAGGACTTAACCACAAATGTTGTAGTTCTTCCTGAACTAGTACTAGGTGCCAAATTTCATAATTCTAGGTTAACCGGAAGTACCCTATTAATTTTCATTCCTTTTAAAGTGTCCAAATACGCGTTTTTTGCTATTTAAGGCTATTATTTTCTACAATTTAACCACAAATATAATGTACAATCTCCCACAAATATAGTTACTGAGATAAAGGCTCTTGACAACCAGATAGACAGACAGACAGACGGACAACAAAGTGATCTTATAAGAGTTGCTATTATTTTCTTTAAAAGGTACGGAACCCTTAATACATTTATGTTACTAAAGATGATGGATGATAAAGAAATAATCATTAGTTTAAAAATATACTTGATCTATAATACACCAATACCGATTTTTTTTTTATAATTATGCAAATATTATTCTTCTTCTATTAATTAAATATTTATATAAATTCTTCTATTATTCTTTTTGTATGAAATTAACTTCAAATGTAAGCTTGTAATGATTTCATTGTATGAATTACCTATAAATTTTTACTTTCGGATTTTTTCTTTATTTGTATTATATTGTTAGTTCTTACTCCTTGTCAAATTACATAACTGTAGATCCACGGAAGATTTTGTTACGCGACGAATTTCATACAAAATGCACCAAAAACGATGCATAAATGTTCGTATCTCTACATTAAGTTGACTTGATTATTTTTTGTGGGACTAAAGAATATAAACCTGAATATTTCACTACAAAGTTACTATAAGGATTCCGTTTTCTCCCTTTTAAGGTATGGAACCCTAAAAAATAAGTACATATAAACATATTAATCTTTGACTAACTATCAAGGCACGTAATGCCTGATAAAATATTTGCTCCCTCACGTACAAGTCTCGTCCCTTCGGCCAGTTCTGTAATAAGTGCGTGGGGTTTGCTATTCGAGCGACCAGATGCTTTGCAGTTGGTAGTTTTGTGCGTGTCAACGGTGGGAGTTCTTCATTTTAGTTTGTAGTATTTATATATAGCCTTGGTTATAAAGATATAAACATTATAGCTGTTTTAGGTTTTTTTTTGGATTCACGCTGTTTTACGCTGTATTCCGCATACAGCAGGTTTAGCAGAGGAAATTCATTGTTGAGACATTTCGTTCTTCACTTTCGTCTCAGTTTTGAGACATTACCTGCGTAAATACTCACTTCCGCGCTTTGTCTTACTGCCAGTGCGAAAAACAAAAATAATAATTCATTGTAGGTAATTTTTCTTAGCAATGTTACGAGTATAATTTACTTCGATCTCTATTTAAGGGCTGTGGTAAACCAAGACTACATACATGTGGTGTACCAAGATTACATGATGATGACAAAAAACCCGAGTGTATTAACTAAATTAATATATCCAATAACAGTTACAAGGGAACAAAGGAATGGTCATACATACATACACACACGCTTAAAACATAAATCTCCTTTTGGGTTTTGCCGTAACTGTTTCACGTATGCAATGAATTCTGTATTAGCCCTCTCCGTTTTTCCATTTAAGATGCAGAATGTTTAAATGACGGAACTCAATGCCGCTTTGTCTAGCAGAGCAACAGAAAGAAAATATATGCCCCCGAGCGGATATCGAACCCACAACTATCGCGCTTACAGTCAGATGCTTAACTTAATATCTATATATAATAATATTATTTAATAAACATCTTATATATTTAGCGAGTTTTATAGACATTCTGGCCCTATAAGTGGCGTTTGTACCTGCCGTAACGTTTTACGGGTAGGGACATAAAATGGAACTCAAATGTTGAGTTATATCGTTTTCTTTTGTATATTTTAACGCCTCTATTCCGTTCGGATAGACTTGCTCGTATGGTTTACGAGCGATGCTTTATTAGTGCAATGAACTTGGCGTTTCGTGCTATGATCCTTAAGTAAGAGTCAATTTTGATATCTATATAATTTATATAAAAGGACATGTACCTGACTGACTGAGGTAAGACGCACGCACAGCCGTAACCGCTTTGCGTAGAAACGTGAAATTTGGACAGATGTTTATTTCCATAGTCTGGACATCCACTAAGAAAGGATTTTGAAAAATTTTAACCCTAAAGTGATGAAATAGGGGTTGAAAGTTTGTATGGAAAAAAATTTAAATCGGCACCGATTTTTATAAAATTTGAAATTCAGATTCTTAAAAATATTTCATTGAACACGTGTTTCATGATTTTTAGGAATTCACTCCCGAAGGGTTCAAATAAGGGGTTGAAAGTGTATATGGAACAATCTTTAAATCGCCACCGATGTTTATAAAAAAATAAATTCAGACTGTTAAAAATATTTTATTGAACACGTGCTCCGTGGTTTTTTTTAGAATTCACCCCTAAGGGTGCAAATACGCGGGCGGAACTGCGCGCCCCCACTAGTACAAATATATTTTAATCATATCTAGTGGCAAGCGACACCGTTCTGTGATTACCGCCCAAATTCGGAATGCGGAATTCCAAATACCAGAGCCATTGCAGTTAATACCACAATGGCCATATAGATATAGGTATGTATTTGTATTATAGACCAAGTATATTTTTAAGCTAAAGATTTAAATGATTCTGAAGTAACCGGATTTTTCGAATCATTGCGTGTTGAGTGGTGAAACTTAACGCCGGATTTTTGCCTTCGTGCCAGAAATGGCCATGAAATTATTAATAAAATAATATTTATTTCGTAAGAGGCCAGTCGAGGCGCAGCGGCGCGAAGTGTGACTGTAAAATCGACACAATGCCTCTAGAATTCGGCAGAAAGTGGAGAACAGGGTGTCTTAATACTAGGTTCCCTCTGCCTACCCTGCTGTATGCGGGATACAGTGTGAAACTGATTTTTATTTTTATTTAATTTCCAACAATTACACCCTTGCGCCACAACGGCCTCGTATCGTATGTAAATGTAGATAACAAAATTTCCTTAAAAAGATACAGAATACAAAATCAAATTTGTCTAATCCGACCCACAGGAGGTATCTAAGGGATCGAGTCGAGTGAGGGTGAATGTGACCAGTGAGTGGTCAAGAAGGAAGCGATTCAATTCCCGATACAAAACGTTTTATATCAGCGGCAAAAATAAGAGGGAACGCGGCACATTTTCAGGGATGACGCGCGATCCAAAGAAAATCGTTTTCGTACATTATATCCGTACTATAGTTTTCTTTGTTTAACTTTTTAATATTCTTTCTTATTATCGAAAAATCTAGTCGTGGCTCAGGGACACAAGTGTGTGATTCCAGAATGTTAAATGGAGGAACTCGGGAACGCGGAAAATAGATGAAAGGATATATATTTTTTTTTCATTTCTTCGCTGTGGTGTCTAGGAATAGCGCGAAGTTAACTTCCGCCACTCAACACGCATTGTGTCCAGAATTCGGCGGAAAGTGAGAAGTGGCCTGCTACATGCGGGATACAAGGCGAAGTTAAAAAAAGCATTTTGCCTCCAATTGTATACATTGTTACGGGGTCAAAACCTATTTGTAATATATTGTTTTATTTTTAGGCTGGGGCGCCGTAAAGTTTGACAATTAATAAAAGAGTATATTATGTGTGTTTTGACATGACAATTTGACATGATAAATCGAAGAAAAATGTGGAAAATCATTTTATTCTTCAGAAGGAATAAGGTATCTGTATATCTTTATTTATAAATATACAGATTCGTTCGAAATCCCATAGTAGTGTCTTTGGTAACTTTACAGGAAATAAGGACCCGCTCGGGGCCCGATACTGCCGCAAAAAACATTTGGCCTGATTGGCTCGCTAGGCTCAAACTACGCAATGGAGCCATGCTACTTATTATGGAGGTGGCAATTTGACTTTTTTATGTTCACAAATCTCTCTCTTATATCTGAGTATGTGGACACAACCTAACGAAGTCTTAAACACTTTGTTCTCAACTTTCCATCCGATTTCGAGACATTGTTGATTGAGTTACATAGTCATAGGCCACTGTGACGGCGGTTCAGTTAAGGAACTCAACACGCAATATCGGAGAGTGGAGATTAGGGTGTCTTGACACTAGGTAAAGAGATAGATATCATATTTATATTGAAAATGTATATTTTGTGATTCCAGCGTGGTATAAAATTACAGATAAATAGGAATACTTCCATTTTTGCACAAGTTTGCAAATATAAATCTTTTCTTTTTTTTATATAGTTAACTTTTTTTAGGTTTATGTTTGCCTATATAAAATCTTTTATTATAAGTTGATGCGATCTACAACGACATTCTGACTTTGAAGATAGATACCTGTTCATTTTCGATTTAAATGCCCCCAAAATGTACTATTTAGGGAATTGAATGTAGTTAAAAGGAAAATCGTGTAACTTAATAGCTTATTTTTTAAAGAAAAGAAATAAGCTATTCCTCTTTGTCTATTCGCTCTCCAACGCCCGTTTCGATACCTACTATAATGAAAAAAATCTTTAAATGACAATATGTTGCTACTTAACTACTTAAGCTAAAAGACACTGGCACAAATTTTTTTTTTATTATATATATGATAGAAAGTTATAATTTAGATTCACCTAACCGTAACCTGCATACAGCAGGAGAGGCAGAGGGAATCTGGTGTTAAGACACTCCACTCTCCACTTTCCACCACAATATTCGAGACATGAGATATCGAGTGACAAAACTCAACGCTGCGCTTCGTCTTATTACCTCTGAGTGGGAATCGAATCCATAACCGCCGCGTTTACATTGACACCTTGGACTGCTACCCCAGACGACACTTTGTTAAACTAGGTTTAATAAAATTTTAATTAAAAACATATCAAAATACCGCATCTATAATTTTAAATTGGTGATATATTTATAATGTCACGTGTATTGTAAGGTCGAGAGGCCGATAGGATGTGAGTGAACCGTCAGCTGTTTACTTTTATGCGACGCGCGGCCCCATTGAGTCTGTTACGGAGCTTCCAATCTGTTTGTCTCCTGCGTTATATAACTATATATATATATATANTATATATATATATATATATATGACGATGACTGACTGAAATGTATATAAATCAGCTTCACGCTGTATCCCGGCACAGCAGGGTAGGCAGAGGGAATCCAGTGTTAAGACACTCCGTTCCCCACTTTTTGCCGAATTCTGGAAGCATTGCGTATTGAGTGGCAGAACTCAACGCCGCTCTTAACCTCAACACCAGAGCAAAGAAATGGAAATATAAATTTAAGTAAATATTTCATCTCCTCGAGTGGGGATCGAACCCACAACCAGTCGGTTTTACAGTCACACCTCGTTCCGCTGCGCCTCGACTGGCCTCATATATATTTATACACAACATACAAGTATGTATTTATAACAATCACTAGTTATTGAGTGACAGACAAACGAACGGACAGAACTACTCGACTGGAAAGTTAAATATGGGCAGGTAGGCTAGGCAGTGGAGCATTAAGAGAAAATGTCCCAAAATCCTTTTATCTTACGACACCGTCTTAACGCAGGAGCAGAACCCTACTGTTAGTATGATCGTTGTGGATACGATTACCACTAGGGAGAATGAAATTTTTTATAGTTTAATTTCCTCACACTGTATTCCTCACATAGCAGATTAGGCAGAGGGAACTTGGGAAACTAATGTTAAGACACACTTCCGTTCCCCACTTTCCGTTCGATTCTTTCCATGTTAAGTGACGAAACTCAACACCGCACTTTGCCTTTGCATGCTAAGTGACGGAACTCAACGCTGCACTTTGACTTAACAACTTACCAACTTAGCGTGAAAATGAAAAATAATTATTTTAAATCATCAAAACATAATATTAATGTTGTAACAATTAACGATTCAATTTTAAATTACATAAGAACTACTGGTGCTAAACTACAACAAGACATCAAAAGTGAATCCAATATAAAAGTTAGTTGACAAATAGAATTCATTTCGTATTTAAACTACTTACTTCGAAGTTCCTCAATAGCAGTCGCTCAGTGCGAGAGGAAGGTATCACGTAATTAGACTTGTCATTCAAGTTCGGTCAGTTTATGAGAAAAGTTCAGTCTGAATAGCACTTTACACCTATAGCAAATACTCCGTGCTTCGCCGTGTTACTTCGTAGGAAAGTGGGGAAAGGAAGCCTCTTATTGAGAATAAAGTGCCCTAACATTAGGTACCAGGTAGGTCCCAGGTACCTCTGCCTATATTTTGCTACGTGAAGCTTAAAAAATGTAGCAGAATAGGAAATCTAATGCCCACATTTTGTCTGATTTTCAAAATATGGAACTCAACGACGCGATTTGTGTTGTTAACAGAGCGATGAAATGACATTATTTTTTCTGCAAGTGGACATCAAACTTACAAATGCCGCCCTAACAACCAAACGCTGTACTGCTGCGCTACGACGCCATCGTTCTTAAACCTTTATTATACAAAATATGAATAATTTGACATATTTCAAAGTTACCTAGTTTAAGTAAATTTTATCATACGCCAGGGACGGATTCTAATGTAACTAATGGCCATAGCAATTAAGGGTTGTAAGCCAACAAGTGCCAAATCGACAATCCAATCTGTGGATTTGTATTCTGCCTTATTAACTCGGATCAAATTAATGAGGGGAGATTGATGAAAATGGAAATTGTGATTGCCAATAATCGCCGTATTTTGACAGAGCTGTCTGTTAACTCTGGTTAAACTGTTAAAACTTTTGTCATAGAATGAAACTGAAAAAAACCGGTCAAATGGGAGTCGGACTCGCATACCGAGGGTTCCGTACCGATTTCAGAATTGTATGTTGTATAACTTAAGTTTGCGTATACGTCCGTATGCTATCATTTTGTACGAAAAGAACTACGATTAAAAGTTTGTAATATATATATTTTTTTTTTCAATGAAATATTTATAAATTTTCACATTTTCGTTTATCTATACTGCAAGTTCTCACTCCTTGCCAAATTTCATAAATCCGTCCAAGGGAAGTGCTCTATAGTTTTTAATTACGCGGTGAATTTCATATAAAATGCAACAAAGACGCATCGTCTTTGCTGAATGAACAACGTTCATATTTTTTGATTACGTTGACTTAGATATTTGATTTTTTGTAGTGCAAAGGACCGTAGATCTGTCTATTTGATATTAATTTCAGATTGATAGATCCACGCAATCTCGAGATAAATGCTCTTGACAGACGGCCAGACGGACGAACTCTTGACAGACGAACAAACTGCTGTATCCTGCACATCGCAGGGTAGACAGAGAGAACCTAGGCGTTAGACCTTCTGTTCCCCACTTTCCGCAGAATTCTGGAGGATTTCGATTGCTTGTTGATTAAATATTTAATTTCCTCGATTATAGTCGCACGCTTGTGCCCCTGCGTCACGACTGGCCTATTTTTTGGTCTGCTAAATAAAAAAAGCTGATGAAATACCAAATTTTTTATAGATAATTTTGTGTAAAGCCATCAAGAGTTCTAAAATTTACATTTATACATATAATATATTTACATCACCGATCAATTTCTACCATATTAACATTTCATTGATTTCAATAAATTATTATGGGCACCATTAAATTTTTCATTGTGATGTCGAGGAAAAGTGAGGCGTTGAGCTCCTCCTCTCGAACACGCAATGCCTCCAAAGTTCCGAAAATGGGGAACGGAGTGTCTTAACACTAGGTTTCCTCTGCTTCCCTGATGTGTGCGGGATACAGCCTGAGGCTGATTTAATTTTATTTTTTTTCCAAGCAAAAATATTATCAGAAATCAGTTCTAATTAACGGTCATCTACAGATTGGTTCTGGCGTCAGGCTAATGATCGTTTAATTGGTAACTCATTGTACGTCTAATTGCCTTTGCAATTACCCACTTCATTTGATATGCGCGCCGCGAGTGAAGGCTGGGCTTAGCTTATATTAGCTTTTGACTTTTTAAACATATTAAAACATTTTTTATTTATATATTAAATTGTTTCTGCGGCGCTGAGATCCGCCACCCTTTACGCAAAACCTCGAAAATGTGGGAAGTGAGGAACAGAGTGTCTTAACACTACATTTTGTCTGCCTACTCTAGTATATATATGGCAGCTGAAAAAAAAGTATATAAAAAGCTGCTTTACGCTGTATCCCGAATATTGCGGGGTAGAAAACTCACAATAACACTCTGCATTCCTCACAGATCCCACTATCCCACCCAACCACTGATCCCACCAAATTCACCGATTTTAAAAACAATAGGTTCCCAGAGGTTGAGTGGCGAACGCCAGGCTTTTTCTTCTTACCAGAATGAAAACAATTCATCCTTCCACTGGGAATCAAACCCACAACATAGTTTATGTTTATAGTCAGATAAATACTTGGACCACGAGGTTATTACTATGTGAAGTTTTTACGCCAATTATCATTGCACTCAATGCCTCTAGAATTTGGCAGAAACAGGGGTACAAAAGTATCTTAATGAGAACGAAGCGTCCTAACACTAGGTTCCCACGTTCCCTCTACCTATCCTGCTATGTGCTGCATACAGCGTGAAACTAAAAAAATATATAGAATACTTTCATCTCAATATTTAAATACATATGAGTACGTAAATATAATCTACAATCAAATTGCTTATTTGATAAAATTGTAAAAAAAAACATTTTTTAAACTCAACATGTGTTTCGCCACTACCTCTAAAATGTAAAAAATACAGAATGCTGTATCATTATTTACTTTTAATTCTCTTTGCCTCTTTTAATGTTCTATTTGCGTACAGAAAATATCACTAGTTATAAAATAACGAAACTAAATATTTATAAACCGCGTTCGAAGTCAGCGTTATAGTCGAGGCAATCATTGCTTTCAGTAAAATTACAGGTGAACGGGGCGAGTTGGCTCGATTTAATACTAGTAGTTAAAGTCGTCTAGTTATTTGTGACGACTAACTTCCAATTTATATATAAACTTACGTTTTATTTCACATATAGGGAAGGTAATTCGTTCTCCACTTTTCGTCTGAATTCGAGACACACAGACTAGAGTTTTGTCAGAACGAAGAAATGAAAATATTTAATTTCCTCCCTTGCAATCGAAGCCACCCTCCATCATCGAACATCACCCAACATCGAAGTATCCCACAGAGTACTTTGTAACCTTGGAACCTAGTGTAAAAACTCTCCGTTCCGATTACGACATCTGTTACCTATTTTCCAGTCATTTCTGGAGATATTGCGTGTTGAGCGGCGGAACCCAACGCTGCACTTTACCAGAGCGAAGAAATGAAAATATTAAACCGTCACAGTTACAGCCTACAGTTACCCGCTTGTGCCCTTGCGCCACCACAGCCTCAATTAAATTTCTTGTTACTTTTATATTTGTGATTTGTAACTAGATCTAAATGATTTATTTAAAGTAACGATTTTAGTTTTAAATTTCACTCGATGGATGGAATTTTCGTTGTTCCTGTTTAGACTTAATGTGGCGTTAAATTACATTATAAAAACAAATTTAATTGGATGTTGATTAGACAGTAAGCTGATACATTCAAAGAACTATATTGAATTCTTGCTTTGTGTTTTTTTTTTTCTCAAATAAATTTCTGTATATTGCTTGTTTTAGATATTTTTTAAGCTTCACGGTAGACGGAATCTGGGAACCTAGTGTTACGTCATTCCGTTCCCATTAAGACAATGCTGGTTCTTATATTCCGTCGAATTCTGGAAGCTATGCATTTTGAGAGGCGGAACTAAAAGCCATGCTTTGCCCCATTTCTAGAGCAAAAAATTAAAAGATGAAATATTTAATTTCCTCGAGTGTTATTCGAACCCACAACTGCATCAAGTCTGGCCTCAAGACTATAGATTATTACCTTACAATATAAGATGCCACCCAACGTGCAACGTTCCAAAATAAAATTATAACGCAATAATATATCATCCATCATCTATATAAGCAAATCTAAAATGGACATTTTCACATATTCTAACACAAATGTTGATATCGAACAGATCCACTTTAGTCATTAGTTGAAATTTATGTAAATTAGGTCGATTTATACTTTGGTATTGGTTCGCAATTGGAATTGGAGTGCAGTTCCCGTATCGTCGAGATATTTGCATTAATTATTAGTAACTTATAAATAATTGTACAAAATTAGACCACACATATGGTTCGAAAGATCAAATTGTATATGGAAATAGTGAAATGTATGCATGTCTGTCATGTGGAGATATTAGCTTTTAAAGTAGTTAGTTCTTTATTTGTGTACTTTTTACAACTAATAACTGTTTTTTTTTTGTTTTTTATTCTGGCAACTTTTGAAACTTAATAGATTTTAATGAAAATTCACCAAATAAGTTTTTAACATTTTTAAAGTGTTAATCCACACTTAGATAAGATAATCCGCTCCCCACTTTCCGCCGAATTCTAGAAGCATTGTGTGTTGAGGGGCGGAACTCAACGCCGCGCTTTACCACCGACACCAGAGCGAAGAAATAAAATAAAAAAAATATATAATTTCTTCAAGTGGGTATGGAGCCCACAACCTAGTCACACAAGTTAAGAAATGTAATATAATTTATTTACTTTTTTCCGCATCAGTAAAACAAACCGCACCGTTAAGTTCCGCCACTTATTACAAGCAAAGCAAAAGCAAAGCGAAATTCAATAATTTTACCTCTAAATATCAACAATAACGAATACTATGGAAATGGTCATAAACTTTACGCAAACATAGTTGCGGGCGGCCACTAGTACTATATAAATATAATATAGTAATAGGCTTTTCAGTCTGCTGATTGCAAAATTACAAGATAGATATATTTCAGTGGAAATTATAATAGTTTAATAAATCTGCCCAATATAGGCACAATTACTAATAGGCTTAGTGTGTAATGGATAGAAAGGACATTATGTTTTCCACTGTCTCATTTTCCATTTTATACGCACATATTTCTAGATAATGCGTGAAAACAAGAAGAAGCAAGAAGTGAGAAAAAACCATATTTTGTGGACTCACAGAATGTTTTTTTTTTATAACTGTGTCCCGTCAATGTCTGAGTAAGCAGAGCGAATCTGGGAACCTATTGTTAAGATACTTCGTTTCCATTTAATTTCTTCCTTTTCTTCTTTCCGCCTAATTCTTGAGGCAATACGTGTTGAGTGACAGAATTTTCATTTCCTTACATCGATAACAAGACAAAGCGCGGTGTTGAGCCGCCGCTCAATACGCAGTTTAATTTTGATACGCCGCTAATTTGACGAATTGAACGTAGTTTTTTGACGCTAGACTCACTACCGATCCAAGATTTAAATCTAGGACTAAAGCGCAATCTAATGTAACTTACTATAAAAACACAATTTTAAAGATCAAATAACCAAAAGTTGTCTACACTACATCACCGAGTAAGCCTGGCAAAAGTGTCACGGCACACACGTAGCTCAGCCCGCCATACTATGGTTTTAAGCACTCCATTATCCCGAGCCATTCCCGTCACGTCGCGTCTGCCGATTGAAACTGACCCGTATTGAATTAGGAAACACCGTGATAGGGAGATGGACTAGATAACTCGGGCTGAAATCACACTTGTTTGTGACGATATTTAGTATTTTAGGTCTTTTGTTAAAGGTCGTCTGTTAGGTAGTTTGGGCTTTTACGTTGTTTTTTTTTATTTTTTGATGTTCTTCCATTATCATTTTTTTTTAAACCAACGCTACAACCTTATAAATCAATTTTATAATATATTGAAAATAAATACTAGTCACGCAAAAATTGTGAAGAAAAATAACATTTATATAATTTTTGGCTATTAGACAGTCTGATATGTATAGTGTCAAAACAACTTAAAAAAGTAAAAATATTATTACTAAAAATAACTTTAAAATATTCTTTATCAACATGGGGTGGTTATACCCATACTTAAACTTTCGCAAAAAAGATAACATAAATTTGATCTAGGGCGCAATGCCTCCAGAATTCGGCGGAAAGTGGAAGTGGAGAGGAAGTGTTTTAATAGGAACAGAGTGTCTTAATACTAGGTTTACAGATTCCTTCTGCCTAGCACACTAAGGCAAAAAAAAAATATCCAAAAAAAATTTCGAACATAAATTATAATAATGTCATGAATATTTCATCTAATTCAATTTTATTATTTTTCAATAAACAAAACAAAATGGTAATTTCATAAATATAAATTTAAATGCCTTTCGTAGCTGGAACCAAAAGAGTAGTAAAAATAGTGAAGCGGGGGCTGGGAACAGAATAAAAACAAGTTGCTTAAAACCGAGGGTAAAAACCAGTCAAGTGCGTGTCGTTCTCCATGGAGGGTTTTGTACTAATTTCATGCTTGTATGGCAATCGAAACGTGATTTATAAAAAATGACAAAATAAAGTTTGCGGACGTACGCACATATTATGTATGAAATGAACTACAAATATAAATTTGCAATGCTTCAAGGGACCTGGATATTTGATATTTATTTCAGCTTGGTACCTCCACATAAATGGTCTTGACAAACGGACAACACAGTCATTCTATAAGGTTACCGTTTCTTTCTTTCGAGTTACAGAACCCAAAAAAAAGTTAAAATTCCAAACATATCGTTCTCTGTTAACATATACGTTGTATTTACTGCCTACCATTACAGTATTAATAAATACCAACTTTATTATTTTAGTATATTCATAAATGAATCAGTTCCCTTTTATAAATAATGGTGCGCCTCAATTTCATATCAAATATTGTTTTTAATATCATATAAAGGTTCCATAAAATCATATAGACAAAAGAATCGTTTCAGTATTTTTACAATGCTTTTAAGCATATTTTGTTCGATCGGAATTTTTTTATACAAAATTTTTATTTGCCTGATTTGCCTGAGTGGGAATCGAACCTACAACCGTCGCGTTCACAGTAGCACGCTTATGCCCCTGCGCAACGAAGCTATATCTTTCATTCAAAATATCAAATCAAACGGTAACAATAATAATAATGAGGCCACTCGCGGTGCAGGGGCACAAAATGTGACTGTAAGCGCGACAGGTTCTGTGCTCGATTCCCATTCGAAGAAATGATTTTTTTTATATTTTTATTTCTTCGCTCTGGTTGTTTGCGTTGTGTCGCGGCGTTGAGTACCGCCACTCAACACGCAATGCCTCCAGAATTCAGCGAAAAATGGGCAACGGAGTATCTTAATGCCGGGTTCCCTCTGCCTACTATGCTATAAGCGAGAGTGACGCTAAAAAAAATTTGAAAGTTAACAAAATTCAAAACTTTATTCCACTTCCATCAAAAATAAATATTGCATTGATAATGTAACCCACATTACATTATATTGTCCCGATACCGCAATTTCAAACACGTAATAAATACGATGGATCTGACGAAAAGATTCAATATAGCCGGGCGATTCAAGAGAATCAAACGTGGCTGGAATACTGTTTGGTTTATTCCCTCTGTATATAAAAATTTATTATGTCATAATGTATACACATACCTACACACATATTCGTCCTTCCATGCTAATATTATAAAGCAGAAGAGTTTGTTTGGTTAATCGCGCTAACGTCAGAAACTATTAGTTTGAATTGATTTTTTTTTTAATTTTGGATAGTCCATTAATCGAGAAATGCTATATATTATAGCCTTTAGACTATTATTACATAATGTTACGTTTCTATGTAACCCACTGTTCCTGAGGTTAGAGTTAGCTTCCCATACTTAAAAAGAATTCTATGACAAACCTATACAACTATTAGTTTTTTTTTCTTATCGTCCAATGCTGGCAAAACCACAGGTAAAATTTAGTGTTTATCTATATATATAAAGGGATATGTTCCGACTGACTGAGGTAAGACGCACGCACAGCGGCTGTGCGTAGAAAAGTAAAATTTGGACTGACGTTTATTTTCGTAATCTGGAGATCCACTAAGAAGGGATTTTGAAAACTTTTAACCCTAAAGGGATGAAATATGGGTTGAAAGTTTGTATGGATTTTTTTTTAATCGGCACCTATTTATAAAATTTGAAAATCAGACTCTTAAAAATATTTCATTGAACACGTGTTTTATGGTTTTTTTAGAGTTCACCCACCAAATTCACCCACCAAGGTGCAAATAAGCGGGTGAAGCTACGCGCGCCCACTAGTTTTATATAAGCAATGAATATTTGGGTGTCGATACGTCACGTTTTATTGTTCACGCAGTATAGGTGATTGGTTTTATCACGTGAATCCCTATATAATATAGGTTATTTGATGAAACTAGCCTGTTTCGTATATTTGGTATATATTCGTATTAGGTGGAATTGAAGGTCGAATTAATGGATTTAGTATTTTTATTCCTCGAGGTGTATTGGAAAATAATCTCTATCTCACTCATAGCAAGTGGAGCGTTAAAACACTCCGTTTTCCATTTCCCGGAACACAACGCCGCGCTTTGTTTATTACCAAAGCAAGAAAATGAAAACATTTGATTCCTACGATTAGGAATCGAACAGTCAGGCTCTGAGCTATCTTTTTTTCATACTTTAAAAAATATAACGTTATATTTATTATATTACGTTCTTCTGCATTTTACAAGACAGATAAGAAAAAATTATGATCACTCCGTAACAATTTCTTTATTTTACCATCATACTTAGTTATCTTTGCGTTTAAAGACGCTTTCAATTCATCAACGTCAAGTCAGGAACGTAAGTGTCTCAATGGGAATGAAATACCTTAACTCTAGGTTCCCACGTTCTCTTTGCCTGTAGCCTCTGCGTTTGATTATAATATATTATTATTAAATCAGAACGTACATTCAATGCTAAATGACGCTTCGGATCGCAACCCGTTATGTCATAAAGGCTTCTTATCGATGAAAGAGGTATTATTTACAGTATTTTTTGATATAATAAAATAACAGTAACGCGATTTCATAAGAAATTAAATGTAAATATACTCAACGCACGAGTACCACATACCCAACTCTGAATACTAAGGCTTATCACACAATGTGAGTCAGTCGTGCGTGTGGTGTACATATAGTAATTTTAAAGAAGATTTTTCTATTCAATTCAGTCTATTTTACATTTGTTTGTGATATTTTTTTTAGCTTCAAACTGTGTCTGTCATGAACATCCACAGCAGGGTGCTGACTTAGTGCTAAGACAATTCGTTCCCATTAAGATAGAGATAGATAGTTTCCGTTTGACGGAGAGTGCCGTCAAATTCTGAAGGCTTTGAGTGGAACAACTTAACGCTGCGCTTTGCCTCGTTACCACAGGGAGAAAAATGAAAATACTAAATATTTTATTTCTTCGAATGAGAATCAAACTCACAACCCGACGCCTTTATCTTCACACGCTTGTGCGGCTCCTCGACGACTGGCCTCAAGATATATTATACATATCTTATTTTATTAAAATAAAACCTCCGGTGGCCAGTTATCTCTATTACAATGTCTTAATGGGAGCGTAATTGTCCTAATGGTAGCGAAAGTATCTTAATAGGAACAGTTAACACCAAGTTTCCAGGTTCCCTCTGCCCATCCAGCTATGTGAAAAAATATTTTTACTTCACTCACTTTTAACTACTTCTATCATTATTCTATCACTTAGTTCAAGAATTTTACAGAAATTATATCTATCAATTGCATTCTCTTTAGAAAATTCATACAATATTTCAGTAAAATCAACTGCTCTCAAACAAAGCGACAGCTCGTTCTCTATAGATAATAACTCAGTGTTTCATTTAGTGGGGACTGCCGAGCGATATGCAAACATTAATGCGCCAGGTTAAATCAATGGATTGTCTGACACATTAATAACTAGTTTATTTGATGACATCCTGTTTGGTGATTTGAGGTCATGTATTCGATTCTCAAATATGGTATTAGGTCTGTTAGTTAAAATTTTTTGGACGTTTTTTCTTATATATATATTTCTTATATTGTAAATAAAATTGAATAGTCTTTCTGTGATTTGAACATATTCGTTTGTGTGTGTTTTTAAGTGGATTTATAAGATACTAAAATATGATCAAACAATTTTTAAAATTTTAGCTCTCTGATTTTTGTCTTTGATTCGATTTTTTGTGACTTTTATTGCTAAAGGGGACGTTGAAGCAATATATAACCGAGACTGCCTAACTTCCCAGATTTAAGTGAGAAAAACCACATTTATATAGCGCGTCCAGGTGAAAAAATTTACTAAACTACAACTTTTTTTTATTAAATACTTAATACTATTAATTAAAGATTTTTTTTAGAAAAAAGATTTGATTTACAATTTATTAAGTGTAAAACAGTATAGATAACTATACTAAAATAATCAACCATTTTTCTCTAAATAACTAACTAGGATTAATTAAATTATTAAACGATCATGTAGCTCAGCTACACAGTCTGTTTATCTGGCTGTAAGCGCGACGATAAGAGGCTCGATTCCCACTCGATTCTTAATTAATTATTTTCATTTCCTAAGTAGGCAATGTCACGAAAACTTGGCGGTGCATAGAAAACAGAGTACTTAATACTAGATTCCCTCATCTTGCGGGCTTGCGGCGGTTTTTCACATCTGTAGTACCATTGGTACAAAGAAATATTTAAGTACAAACAAATATCTTACAATCGAAAACCTTAAAAAAAAACAATTTAGAAAATCTTTCTTTATAAAATTTTTAATTTCTCTTTAGTACTAGATGAAACAACAAGAACAATTAATTATGTATACAGTTACAGGATATCTAAGCAAGGTGGGATGCGTGGCGTCGCTTAATCCCAGTTTTAATTAGCCCGGTTGCAGGTGTTCATAGTAAATGCACGCGTTTCATTAGACCTCGAGCTTGTTTTTATTTAGTTGGGGTACAACCTCTTGTCTTCTGGATAATGGTTTTTTATTCTTATGGTTCCGTTTTGTAGAGTTCCGTACCTCAAAAGATATAGGATCATTTTGTTGTCCGTGTCATTTTCAAAATGTTAAGACAATTTATCCCGAAATCACATGGAGGTAACAAGCTGAAATTGATATGAAATATTCGGATCTTAAGTACTTTGGAGCACAGAAAAAAACATAATATTTTAAACATTTTTTAAAGTGTTAAAAGCCTAATTTATAAAACATAATTCCAAGTTAACGCAATTAAAAAATACGGACGCTTATGCATCGTTTTTGCTGCATGAAATTCGCCGCGTAATCAAAATATACAGGGTGGAAGTGTCAGCACCACTTTAAATGAATCCACAGTTTTAACTACTGTATAAAAGCCTAATACAATTAAAAAAATGTTTTTTTTTTCCAAAAATAAAAAAGTTTTTTTTTCTATTATAACAAAATAAATAATAAAATTATTGTTGTAATATAAAACGCCATTTGTTAAGAACGATGCACGCACACATAAACCTATCAAAGGGAAATCGCCGCATACGCTTCATTTTGAAATCGAGTCGTAGGTATTAGCGGTAAAGTTCAAAGTTGCTTAACTTTTAGTAGTATTTTTGTAGTAATTTAGTGTGTTTACGTTTACGTAACTGCGTCACACGAAATACAGTTATGGATAAACATCGTGAAATGAAAAAAAAATCCTACGTCTAAACTGTTGAGTTATCTTGATTAATTTCTTTAGGTATGGGTTTGAAATATTTTACCCAATATGCTGTTTCCGTAAAAGGAGCGCTGACACTTCCATCCTATATAGTTGTCGACAGAAGTAAGTACTTCTCTTTGACCTACAAACTGAAATTGGTATAAAACCCTCGGTGGATTCCGACTCGCACTTGACCGTTTTTTTTTGTTTACAATGTTACATATATGTAAATTAATGTTTATAATTATTCAATGTTTGATTGTAAATGAAATGGTTGTGCATTACATCGCTGTTTGTCTACCATTCTCCCGAGCGGGAATCGAATTTACGCCCCTTCCGTTTATAGGCTATACGCTTCTCTGCTGTGCCATGATGGTCTTTACAGAATTTCTCTTAAAATTAATAATAAGCCACAAAGGGTCCAAACTAAAACCGTCAAACTTTACATCTTATGACTTTTGAACTTTTGATTTCTTTGGTGGAGATTGTTCATGTTATCCGATATAATATATTTACATATTTTTTCGAGCTCACTTTTTTACCCTAAAGTTTTACTACGAATTTTGTATTAGCTCCCATCAACGACAATTTTGTCGACATTCATTTTTACTGTATTTCTTTTGTTTCATATTGTTGTTCATATTCAATTTTGTTTTATGACACATCTTATTTGGATGGACGTTTTTCATAATGTTGACATATGGCCTTAATACATAAACGTACATACAAACATATGTACATAACAAGAGGGTGTCACAGCGTAGCGGCACATCATCCGACTGTACGAACGGTTGTGGGTTCGACTCTTATCAAGATTTTTTTTTCAGCTTCACGCTGTATTCCGCACACAGCAGGGTAGGCAGAGGGAACTTAGTGTTAAGACACTCCGTTCCCCACTTTCCGCCAATTTCTGGAGGCATTGCGTGTTGAGTGGCGGAACTCAACACCGCGCTTTCCCCTCGACACCAGAGCGAAGAAATGAAAATATAAATGTAAATAAATATTTCATCTCCTCGAATGGGGATCCAACCCACAACCAGTCGATTTACAGGCACACTTTGTGCCCCTGCGCCACGACGAGCCTCTCTTACTAAGATGAATAAATTATTTTTTATCTTCGTTTTAGCACAGAAGCGTCGCAATAAAATCATAACAAAATAATCAGATAATCTTTAAAATCCACGATTACATTGATAATATATACGACTAATATTAAATATTGTCAAAAATTCAAATCGGTTACAATTTTGGCAGCGACACAAGCGGCGCGGCGCGGTGATGTAGAGTAGTACTTGGCACTTGTATACATCCGCCCAATAGAAATGTTCAATTAGATTGACTCTATCTAGAGAAGGCACGTATAGTGTTTGCTGGATTTTGATTTCTATTCATATTTATATTTTCGTTGGTCTCAAAATCTGACGCCACTGTGACAATCAGCTTTGCGCTGTGATATTTATTAAACAGGCAGATAACATGTAAATTATAAATTCTAACTAATAAAGAATTTTTTTATTTGGATTTATAATTTTATGTAAATTATATATTATTATTTCTCTGTCTGGATTAAGTGCAGTTTTGAGTAGTAAGAAAAATTAAAAAAAAAATATATTAATTTGTTATGAGGACAATAACAAGAATTTTACATGCGACTGTAGACGCGATGTTGAGTTCTTGGTTCGATTCAAACTTGACATAATGTATATGAAATATTTTACATTTGATTTCCTCGCTAGGTGCTGTTTTAAATTCTGCCACTCAACACGCAATACTTCAAGAAATAGATGGAAAGTGGGTGGACACAGGTTCCCTCTGCTTACCCTGCAACTTGCAGGATACAGAGTGAAACCAAAAGAAAAGACAAACGACATTAAACAATAAATAAACACATATCTTTGATTTTCGCGATTTTACACATTTTAAAAGACACAGAACTATGGACTACTGAAAAGTGTTCGAAGCGTCGGGTTTCCAAAAATATATGAAGCTAAATATACACGATTAATCCAGCTTAAGAGATTCATTTAAAATAACATATATTTATAAACACAATATACAGAGTATTCCGCGATACGCTCCACCGATACAAATTGAACGTTTCAACTGCGTGGAGGGAACAACTGCCAAAAGTCACTGAGGACAGAAGCCCAACGTTCAATCACACCGGTCGTTTGCACCGATGCCAACAGTCAATACGATTTGCCAATTTTAGATATACATATGTGTATTTTTTACTTAAACTTTATTTAAGTTTTAGTTCATTTTTTACAAGAAAAAGCGGCACCTTTATAGAATCAAGATTTATCTCTAAGTGTCGTGGAGGTATCAAGCTGAAGTTAATATCGGATATCCAAGTTTACGTCCCCTGGAGCACAAAAAAAACAAGCTTCTAAATCAACTCCATCAATAGCATCCAGTATCGAGCATTTATGCATCATTTTTGGTGCATTTTCATGAAATTCACCGCGTAGTCAAAATCTTAAGGGCACTTCCCGTAGTTAAAAAAGAAAAAAAGAAACATCAATATGATGCAAGGCCAACTTATACTGGATCGATTTTTTTATAATGTTTATTATTTTAAGGGATGTGGCAAAAAAAAACTTTTAAATATATTACATTCTTCTTTCTTCTTTTTAGTTTCAAGTTGTAGACAAAGGAAACCAAGTGTTAAATCACTCTGCGCCACTCATCTCGCAATGCTTCGAAAATTCGACAGTGCATGGGTAACGGAGTGCCTTGCCTATCTGCCATGCGGAATAAGCGTGAAGCAGCTTTTATTACGTAACCTTCACTGAATTCAAATAACCTGTTTATAAAGATATATCTTTTGACACTTCCCTGTAAAAATATTGTGTATCTGAAAGAAAAATTTACCAATAAACTTGCAAATACATCCAAATCCATTTTTTGTAGACAAAATGAAACGCGGGGTCTGATAGGCTTATCGTATTTTCGCGTCGAACGCTTTGAATGACATTCAACGATAATATTCTGTATATTCCAAATATTGTATATACACTAGAATATCTACTATTGTATCAAAACCGTGTATGTTTAGAATATTTTGTATACGTATGGTTTTTTCTTACTTCTCACTTGTCATGTTTTTTCTCTCCCTTCCCTCTGAAACCCTTATTTTCAGATTTTATCCGAATATTTTTTAACCGACTTCTGTAGGAAAAGGAGGTTATCAATTCAACTGTATTTTTTTAATGTTTATTACCTCAGAACTTTTGACTTGTCGGTATTTTTGTTGGTAAAAATTTATTTTGTTAAATATTAATATTCATGTATTTGTAACAATGCAACTTAACCTTACTTATTTTATGTCATCACAGCAAAATACAGGCTTAAACTGGTTATTATATCCTTATAAAAGTTCTTGATTTAGACAAAGTGTGACGTTGGGTTACGCAGTTAACATGCCTCTTACAAAAAAGAAGCTGGCAAGCTAACCAACTCATCATTTGAGTCTTCCACACACCAGAATGCAAAGGATGCCTCAAGACAAACGACTCTAATAACATAACAAATCTCTTACTATTTACCGTTATGTCTTGCAACATTTTAATTCAGACCCAAACAATTCTAACTAGAACACTAACAATAAACCACGTGATCAATAAAGCGGACATAAAGGATGTTTTTGCACTTTGAGTATTTATCACCGACCCGACTAGGCCCAATTCATTAATAGCACCCGGGGGTGTGAGCTTGTCTCTATTTTTTCTCACCTCCACTCACTCCTTATTTACGATCCTTGCGGGTGAAATTCTATTTATCGCACTAAAATACAGGTTAAGTTGGTTCGTTCTGTCAAGTTGCTGTAACTTTTTTGGGTGAATTCCGTTAGTTTTATATTGGTTTTGGACTAAGTTTTGTTTGTGTGATGGAAAATAGAAAAGAATAATAGAATTTATATTTTATTATAGATGATTTTTTTTTAAGCATATATAGTTATCCATTTATTATTGAACGCCGAATATAGATATGTTTTATGTCCTTTCTTACATGACAATATTTACTTTAATCAGATTCTCATATTTTGACACATCCCCTTATATTATATGCTTGAGGCACACGGCTAACTGAACTTTTAAATAAAATAAAGACAACAGCAAAATCACATTGATACTTTTCTTTTTTTTAGCATCCCACATGTATGTATGCAAAAGGAACTTCATATTAAGTCACTCTGTCCCCCCAAAAAAATATCGAAAAATCGAGATATTGCTTGTTTAGTAGCGGAGCTCAACACCACGCTTTGTATAAAACAAAGTGTGGTGTTACCAGAGCGAGATAATAAAAATAATTCATTCTCCCTAGTGAAAATCGTGCGGCCTCAATTTTTCTAAATTTAATTTTTTTTTAATTGTCTGTCTGTATATATTTACTCTGTGTCCAGGTTATCAAGCCTCATCATTTATTTAAATAATGTTAGTGGCAAAGATATCGGCATGATGCGGTGCGGCGCGGCGCAGCCTCGGAAATACTCTATTTTATATTCAACCCTTCCGCATTTTTCCCTTTTACTGAGACTCTACACTTTAATTTACTTGTATTTACGCTTGTATGGTTTTGTATTTTATTTATTTATGATATGTTATTATCATAATAATAGTATTAACGTATACTTATGTTAATTCTGATATATAAAATGTATATTGTATATTAGGTAATAATTGTTTACACTATTTAGCGTATGATTGCAAACACGATAATTGTGGGTTCAATTCCCAAATGCCAGATTGAATTATTTTTATACCCCTATATATTATATATGAGTATCCCCCCTCAACATGCATGATGAATAAAGATTCGTATGGAGTATTACTTAAAATTTTAATACATTATGCAGGTGTTTTTTCTACATATTGCAATAAGTGGCGGTTAATATGATACATACCTATATATATATATATATAAAAATATTATACTCTAAATAGATCTATTATATTCTAAACAGCTAAAATTTTACCACCAAGTCTTATATATGTTGATACCAATGTACATACACGTGTCACACACATAGTTTCTGTTTAACCCTAAACACTTCATAAACCCTTATCTTTTTAAATATTTAATTTACCGTACCTCTGGACAGTCTCGCTCGGCTACATTACTTTTAAAATAGGCAGGACTCTCACTAAGGTAGTACAATATTATACATAAACATATAAATTGAGGCCAGTCGTGGCGCAGCGGCACAAAGTGTGACTGTAAAACCGCCTGGTTGTGGGTTCGACCCCCACTCGAGGAGAGTCGAGGAGATGAAATATATATTTAAATTTATATTTACATTTCGCTCTCATCGCTCTGGTACCGCTCGTTGAGTTCCGCCACTCAACACGCAATGAATTCAGAATTCGGCAGAAAGTGAGGAACGACAAAGACACTTCGTCTTAACCCTAGGTTCCATCTGCTACCCTGCTGTGTGCGGTATACAGCGTGAAGCTGAACATATAAATAAAAAAATATTTTTTTACCTTCACGTAATATTATAGCTTTCCGCTTTTTCTCTCATTACTAGAGCAAAGAAATGAAAATATTAAATATTTGGGACCCAAAATACAGAAATACCTAGTGTGGGTACTATAAGATGTAACAAAAATTGTACATGTTATTTGTTAATAAATATCTTTATCTTTATCTCGAGTGGGGATCGAACTCTTTTTTAGGGTTCCGTACCTTTTAAGGAAAATGTTACGAACCCCTAAAAAGAGCTTAAGGAAAAAAAGAACCCTTATAAGGTCACTTTATTGCCCGTCTGTCTGTCAGGAGCCTTTATCTCAGGAATGCTTAAAGATATTGAGTTGAAATTGATACCATGTACCTAGATCTACGGCCCCATAATTTCGTGGAAAAAAAGCATATATCTACATTTACTTATTATATTATAGCATTGCCGTTTATATAGCAAAAAACGCGTATTTCGACACTACAAAGGAAATCAAAATTAATAGGGAACTTCCGGTTAACCTAGAATTATGAAATTTGGCAGCTAGCATCTACAGGTAGTACTAGATCAGAAAAAATATACATTTGTGGTTAAATTCAAAAATATTATAGGCATAAATAGTAAAAACGCGTATTTCAACAATATAAAGGGAATCAAAAATGCACAGCGAGGAGACGTTTCTACGCAAAGCAAAAAGAAAATTGTCAAGCCTTTCACAGATCGTTGGATCCCCAATGATTTTAACGGTTCTACGTTGTATGCGATCAAATGGTTCAAGCTGGGGTGCAGCACCAGAGATGAGAACCTGAATACTCTATATGAGGGCCGAACCTGGGCCCTATAAATGGTCAATAGGTACTTCATAACGGCCAACTTGGCCTTGTTTTCCAGATGATCTCGATACTCACAGCGCAGTCACTCGAAATGCTATGGCTAAGGCTATAAGGGTCTTTTAAAAGACCTGCGATTCGACAAATGAAGATTTTTTTTATTTAATGGGGTTTTTTTACTAGTTCACGCGCAAACCAGTGTCGTGGGTTGAATTATACCAACTTTTCACCCCATGAGGAGACATTCTCATTCGAGGGATCAAATTCGAGGGATGCCTCAATAGCCGACACTAACGCCGGTTTTAGATGCCAATGCTTACGACAGCATCAGTACCAGGGTGATCCTATTCTAGACCGGATTCACACAGCAACCTCACAATTCACAACCTGACGCATTTACAGTCGTTCAGTTGCAGGTGTAAAGGACACTTGCGACACGACTAGCCTAAAAATAAATAATTTATCACTCCAATCAACATATTTTTCCTTCACATGTTCTGTTTCTTTATCTATACTTTCTAATTTTATTTGCTATCAAAAATTTAATAAAAAGAATCTGTTACCCAAGTTTAACACAACCACCACACCAAAAGCATCCAATATATCTTTAAAAGTGTATCGTTAAGCCAGAATCGTGAACAATGAAAAACGTTGATGAGGTTTTAAACTAACTTAGTAGTTTTGTATTCGAAACTTGTGAAATTAATCCGCACTTTGCTTCTTCACGAATCGTTGGGATCGGGAAAAGAGTAATTTTCTTTTCATAAACTTTTTCAAATATTCTTCATGCTGTATTGTAGATAGGTTTTTATTAACGTTTTGAACTTGTATATTTATTACAAGCGATTTTGTATTGTCTAAACACTAGGTCCCAGGTCTCTCGGCCTACCCTGTTAAGTGCAGGATACAATTTGAAGCTAAAATGAACTAATTGTATGTAGAGTCAATTTATCGACGAACCGTCGAACTTTGATGAAAAATTGCATGCTATTACAAATCTAATTGAATTATTGTCACTAAATTATCATTATTTTGTATAATACAAAAAAAAATGTTTTTTATTATTTTTTATAAATGAACATTTAAGTAAACGTTGCACTCGTTATTTCAAATATATTTTTATTTAAGTTATGTAGATAAATTACAATAAAGCAACGATAAATTGAATTACAAGTATCAATGAATGGGTATTATATGGCTGGCTATATAAAATAATGCCGAAAGCGGCCTAAGCTTTGGCCTATCGTGCCTCACTAGTTCCGCGTTCTCACTTGTACACTCGGCTCAGGCGGAACGTGACAATGAGTCATACTTATGTACGTGCAGCCGGCGGTCATCGACTTATTAGGGTCCAAAAAAAATATTTATTTGTCTATTTATGATGTAGTACAAATGGAACATATTCTAAGTGTCCGAAATAACTGCAGGTACAGTGGATTATATTGCAATAATAAACATGATACAGTACGAGTACAGCCTATAGCCTTCCTAATAAATGGACACAAACATATTTTTTCAATTCAAACCAGTACTTCCTTATATAAATGACTTTAACAAAACAAAATCTGCAGCTTTATACTATTACGGTATCTATAGATATAGATTTTTTATTGTTTAAAGCCCTTTTAAGCTAGTTTGTTGATAAACTTTCAATATTTTTATAATATTGAAAGTTACGTTACAAATAAGCTATTATTTATAATATCTCACTTTAACTCTTGATATCTACGTAAGTCAGTCGTTTGAGACCATCAAGGCGCAGGGGCCCAAGTGAATGACTATAAACGCGATGGTTGTACTTTCGATTCCCACTCGAAGAAATTAAATATTTAATATTTTCATTTCCTCGCTTTAGTAACCAAGTAAGGAAGGTAAGTTATCTCTATCTATCCTGATGATATATGTGAAATAAAGAGAGAAGCTAAAGAAAAAAACTTATTTGCGCACGAACTGGAACACTGAATGTATAACTTAATTTAGAAAACCCTTAAAAATACCATTGAGCACTAAATAAAACCATAAAAAATATAAAGAGCAAACTAATCTAAAACAATAAATAAAAGAGCGATCGAACTATAAAATAACCGCATGTCGCTGTAAAAGCTGGTACATGTATGCTTCTAAAATATTTATTATTATAGGCCTTCCCTTGTACCCGATAGTAATAGTCAATTACATTACTTTATGCAGTATTGTGAACAAAAATATGTTTTGTTCTTTTTAGATCCTCTATATGTAAATTACGGGAACACATATAGGTACAGATACGTGTGAATTCGTACTCGTTTTTCGTGTTCGCTTTTGAAGGCTCCAAAATGAAAATCTCCCTAGAGTAACCGTCCGAAAGTACAAGATTGACATACTGAAAGGTTTGGAACAACTTTTTTTTTCACGCTTTATCCCGCTTTTAACTAGGTAGACATTGGAAAACTAGCGTTAACACACTCCGTTCTTGACTTTCCTCTCAAATTCTAAGACGTTGCGTATTGAGTGACGGAACTTAACGCCGCGGTTTGTCTTGTACTAGACTCAGAACATGATAATAATAGTGCCTCAAGCGTTACCTCTAAAATTGGACTGTGTGCCGCTTAAATACATTTGTGTTCAATTTTTTTTTATAAAACTAAAAAAAAATGAAATCTAACAAATAAGTATTAAATGACAAACACAATGTTTTTTAATATGGAAACAGAATTGAAAGTTGTAGGAACCTACAACAAATGAAAAAGCCGTCGTGACGCAGGGGCACAAGGGTGTGACTGTAATGCGACGATTGTGAGTTCGATTCTCACTCGGGGAAATAAATGATTATTTCCATTTCTTCGCTCTGGCACCAAGGCAAAAGCCCAGCGTTGTTTCCGCCATTCAAACACGCAATGCCTCGAAAAATTCTGTGGAAATTGGGGAACGGAGTTTCTAAACACTAGGTTCCCTCTACCTACCCTACTATATACGGGATACAGCGTGAAACTGATAAAAACAAACAAATGATACAAAATCTTAAATTACCCATAATCCAGATTGCCATTCAGATATACTCGTACATACAATAGACTAATTCCCACCGAACGGGCGTAACACCAACCATTATTTTAACTTTACAACAATCTTCACAAAAACAACTATCCTATTAATCTGCCAAGAAACGTTTCATTAGTAACTCACAAAGTGAATTTTAATGCAACTCCTCCGCTCCCGGAGGTTTCCAAGTTTAGCCAAGTATTTTTTCCCGGCAATCAGAGCGAGTTTATCGTACAGGCGTGGACTGGCAAGTTACAGTGCAGTGCAGTTACAGTTGCAGTTCCAGTTGCAGTTTGTTGCACAAAGTGGAACACGTTTCGCACGTTTTTGCGCCCCGATGGACCGCCGTTGGTACGCTTTAAACTAATTTTGTCCTTCAATCTGTATAAGACTAGTTGTGTAATCAAATAAAGATAAGCACTGAGTGGCTGGTTTGTGATGAAAATAGGTTTTTTTATTGATCTTTTTATAACTTTGCGTATCAGTTTCATAGTGTACATGGGTACACTACATGGCTTTACTCAGAAGTACATAAAAAGTTGTGGAATCAATTGGTACACTTGTCCCTTGTAACTGATACCCCAAACACCTTTGAATATATTATTTAATAAATAATGCCTTGGCTCGTGATGTGTCTAGTGGTTAGAATTGTTTATAGTTGTGATCGTGAAGAACCCAAAATCTTTTACAGATTCAGAGGTAACAGTATTAAGAATTTTATATTATGCCATTAGAAGGTATCGCTTTAATAAAATATTTGCCATCAGAAACTCGACAATATGACATTGTCATAACTCAAAGCTCTTCCGAGGAAAAGCCAAGAGCGCGTCCTATCTTCCTCTCCACTATAACTGCGAAGTAGTTATAATAAAAAGAAGAAAGAGTACGGGCACCGCCCCGGCTCTACACCGTGAGTTCCGACCAGACCGCAGCTTTGCAGTCATCGTTGAACCCTCCGAGACGTTTGTGTGTGATCTTTCCGGAGGTACTTGTTACGCTTGTTTACATTAAAATTGTATTAGAATGGTGTGATTCGTGATGTTGATTGATTTTTGAGATCAATATAAGTCGTTGGAACGAACGCACTACCGCAAGGCGGCCGATATGTTAAATAAACACGGTACACACCCCACAGTCGTGTCTCGAACCGTAGGTGGACACTACTACATACACCAGAATTCCAGGACATAAAATAGCACCACACACCTATACTAATCGTATACCAAGTCGTAGAAGTGGTATATAAAATGTCGACGACCATCGCCATACAAGCATAGCCTACATATCGCGAGCATACTGCGAGACGGCATCAGCCACGACATAGTTAATGTCGCTATAACAGCTCGCATAAACCCATCATGCCAGCCTTCGCGACGTCAAGCAACACTCAATATATATAACTTTGATCCACAATATGTGTCGCCCCTACACATAAATTGCCTTTATAAGAATTTCGATCCTGAAAGATCGTGCCATTATAGGCTTCGGATTATTATAATATTGTTAGAAATCGGAAGAGTACGCTAACAATATATTATATTTATACTATATTTGGTACGAGTCTTTATGTGCATCATATATATTAGTACCATAGTACTTGATAGTTTGACTCGACCGCTGCCTTCCGAGTTCTGCACCCACCTATTATATATAGACGGAACGACGGTTGCGACACTCGGGACGGCAATACACGAACTCGTCTCGATTAATATGGTATTAAAAATATATAGTTTGTATTATTCATAATTAACTATGTTGTTTATGTGTATTGCCATGCATATTTTATTATATTTATTTATTTATTTTTAACTTATACCCATGGTACATACTGTTACATTCTGTATGTAAATCCGTATGCAATTATAGTGTGAGTTCAGCACTTGTAGTTCAGTAATAACGAGATGCAAGAAAATAAATTCACCCTGTATTCCGCTAAATCTTACCCAGATAGGGTAAGATTTAGTCTTAATACACTCTTCACGGGGACCTAGTAGCAGAAAGAAACTCCGTTCTCCATTTTTCACCGAATTCTAGAGCCGTGTTTGATAGCGGAACTCAATGCCGCGCGTTACCTCTACACCCGAGTAAAGAAATTAACGGTAACGGGAACAATGGGGAATGGAGTGTCTTAACATTAGGGTTCCTCTGGCTACACTGCTGTGTGCGAGTTACAGCGTGAAGCTGATTTGATTTAAAAAAAAAAACATTTCATTTTCTCGAATGGGAAAATAGTTAAGACACTCCGTCCCCAATAAAATACCCGTTGCTTTCCGCCGAATTCTAAAGGTGTTGCCTGTTGACGCCACACTTTGCCTCGATACCAGAGATAAGAAATGAAAATATGAAAATAGGAATCGAACCCACAACCTGTCCCACACCTGCGCCACGACTAACCTCTAATATTTAAACGATATTCTATAAAAGCTATATAGTAGATAAATAGCTGGGATTTTGGCAACTGAAAGGTCTGGCCGTCGGGTTTAGGCAGGTGTGCTGATAAAAAGCAGAATTGACGCGGATTTATGGGACAGTCGGACAGCCGATACAGGAAAAGCCTCAATCATTGAAATTTAAACGTGTATAAAGTCTAAATGCATGCATTTACTTGCTTGGTTTTGATTGACTTTCTAAGTAACATGTTTTGTCATACAAATAAAATTGTTTTTTTTTGTGTCATTGATTTTTGTGTATGTCATGTAGCTGATAGTACCTGCGTTGTACCTTAATTTTTAAATCGGAAGATTTTTTTTTTTTTTTGGTTGTACGTGCTCTGTTTTATTGCAGCGTTAGCAAAATAAAAAAAAACGTTTTTTTCGTATCGAACTAGAAATATATATTATAAAAAAATGTAATTATAAAAAAAAGATACAAATTTAAATAATCTTAAATAAACAATGTACAATTTATTTGATGGAAAATATTAATCTAGATTAAATGCTCTAGATGACTGACACGCTTGTCGGTTTGAAGATTATACGAATTGAAGAAAACAGAACAAGTTGTTAAAGACAATTTACATACAATAAATGTTACATACGATAGGTATTTTAATGTATTGTACTTGGGAGGTTGAATTATTTTCATTTCCAGCCACTGATGGAATAATCGCGGCGTTGAGTTTCGCCACTACACAATGTCACAATGTCTTCATAATTAGACAGAACGTGGAGAACGGAGTGTCTTAATACTAAGTACCCTAACCCTATCCTGTTATATGCAGGATACAGCGTGAAGTTAAACATATAAACAGAAACTAGATCTATATGGAGTTAAGTAATGAAAGAGTTCGTTGCCGCGCGCGCGCTATCGGCGCGGCCGGCGGCTGTCCGTTGGCGTAGCGCCCGATTAGCCACGCTCTACGCCTAGACACCTAGGGACTTTTGTTGTAAAGATACATACGATTGTGGCTTTAATCGCGATAGTTGTAGGTTCGATTCCTACATGGAGAATGAAATTTAATATTTATATTATTCGCACTGGTAATAAGACAAAATGCGGCGTTGAGTGCCGCTACTCAACACGCAGTGTCTCGAAAAATCGGCGGAAATGGGTAACGGAGTCTCTAAACACTAAGTACGATGTTAATTGCGGGCGAAACTAGTGTCAAGACACGACGTTTCGCACTTTCTCATCAATTTTTGAGACATTGCCTGTTGAATAGCGGATAGTAATGCCGTACTTTTTATTCATGTCAAAGCGAATAAAAAAAATCAGCTTCACGCTGTATCTCGCACACAGCAGGGTAGGCAGAGGGAACCTAGTGTTAAGACAGTCTGTTCCCCACTTTCTGCCGAATTCTGGAGGCATTGCGTGTATAGTAGCAGAACTCAACGCCGCACTTAACCTCGACACCAGAGCGAAAAAATGGAAATATAAATTTAAGTAAATATTTAATCTCTTCGAGTGTGGATCAAACCTACAACCAGTCGGTTTTATAGTCACACCTCGTGCCGCTGCGCCACGACTGGCCTTAAAGCGAAGAAATGAAAATAGTTGATTTTCCTGAGTGGAAATCGAATTCACAACCATCGCCTTTACAATACAAATGACCTTAACGCACGAACGAAGGAACGCCTTATATTTATATCAAAAAGAACTTAACTATTCCAATTCCACAACGGCAAGTTAAAGCGGTCGGGTAAGTCATGTTTATTACTGAATAAAAAATATAAATGGTACACAGAGCTCTAATGAAACGTGCACATTACTATGAACACCTGCAGTCGGGCTAATTAAAACTGGGATTAAGCGACGCTACGCCGTACTGTAGATGGCGGTTAGTTTCCACTTGTATGTTTGTTTGTACGTTATAAGCTAAGAACTTTGTGTAGAGCGACGGTTACAAATTTGATTCGATTTTCATAATAATTTTGTTTTTTATTTAAGAGGTTTTATGTAATTATTTGCCTGTTTTACTCTTAATTGTCAGAATGGTAAATAAGAAACCTATAATTTTTTTTATTACATTTTTTTGTTTATTTGATTTGATTTGAATTACGCTTAAGCTTAAATTTCTAATTTAGGCTTAATTTAAAGCTAAAGTTACTTCTCATGACGTAGTTATAGCTTATCTTGTTTCTCTTAATAAAAATTTAATTTTAGTACTCTTCTTCAATTGATTCCACGCAAATTAACTTTTCAATAACGATATCAGATCGTATCATATGCTCGTAATTATCTCTTGGCTTACCACAAATTGCTATATGATTTGTAAAGCTCGATAGTCACTAACGAGAATGGATAAGAAATATAAAAATGTCCTGTTTTTTTTCCTTTATGGATCTCTTCCATCATGAAATGTATCCTCAGATGTAGAGAAGAATACGACTACCTCTTAGGCGAGAGACAGGTAGGGGTAGAATCACGTAACTCAAAGCCGCAATTAATTTACCATAAAAAAAAATATTTTAAATACTACCCCGACTAAGAATAGAACTATCACGTAAATTTCATCAATATTGTAACTTACTTATTTAGAAAACGTATAAAAAATTTAACGTAGCGGGACTCGAACCCGCTCCTCCTGGAAACCGACCAGGCGCTCTGACCACTAAATCATACGTTCGAACGTATGCGTTCGCGAGTCCCGCTACAAATTGTACTTTTTACTTTTGTACTACAAAAAGACAAATTGTACGGTGGAATTTGCAAGAAAATTGCGAGTTGGTATTAATCTAAGTATGTATATATAGATAGTTTATATATAATAAAGTTATTTTCCAATTTTCTTGCATTTTCCATTTTACACATTCTACTACGTTAGAAAATATAGTAATAATTTCTCAAGTGGATATCGAACCCATTTCCAATGCCTAGTGTAGACGTGGTTTGTCAGATGTTTCCCAGATCAGGTACGACAGCATCACGACTATATATAGTTATAAAATTCATATCATTATTGCAGAGAATTAAAATAAATTATAAGCAAGCACACTAACAGTACGGTAAAGAATAATAAAAACATATTAAATATCATCACGTAATATGACTACTGTAGAAATATGATATCATTGAAAACTTATAAACTCCAACTTTAATAACGTAAATTCAATAAACCAGTTTTAAAAAAAAGTAAAAACTCGATCAGTTGTTTGAAAAATACTATATAATACATCGTTTTCTTTATTTCAAAGATACAGTAATATGTGCATAGGTATGCTTATACAATATATATTTACTAAGTTATTTCTTAGATGCAAATGAAATTTTCAATATTTTTTTACGTTTCACGCTGAGTCTTCATATAAACTCTTCCTATCCAACGCGACCACTCGATTCAGCGCTTTTTTCTTTTTCCAAAAGCAAGGTAGTAAAACGCAATGCTCGAGCCCACCCTACTACTATGTACGGGACGCACAGTGAAAAACTAAAAAACCAAAAAAATTTAGAAGTTACCGTGGAATAATAAAGAATATTCAAAATTCCACACAACACTACGTTCTTTACTTTCCGTTAGATCGTTAACATTTATTAACTGTATCCATAATTTATTTAGATTTAAATTAATCATTTTATTTTTTTAAGGCAACCTACCATTGTTCTAATATACAATTCACTTAAAGATATAACTCTTTTTTTCTTCACGCTGTCTCCGACATAGCGGGGTAGTCAGGGAACCTGGCCAGCTAAGGTCGAGACACTCTTTTCCAAGAACACGCTTCCGTTCCTCACTTCTATTCCCCACTTTTACCCAGATCTTCAGGGCGTTGCGTGTTGAGTGGTAGCAAACAACGCCGCAAGGAAATTAAAATATTAAAAATTTAATTTCCTCGAGTGGGAATCAAACCCAGAACATGTTTACAATAGCACGCTTATGCCCCTTCCCAGTAGTGGCATAGGGGTTCAAAAGAAATAAAAATTATGTTATTTATTAAATTTAACATACGTAATTTTCTTGTAACAATATTCATATGCTTACACAATATTTCACATTTAAAACAAGCAGCAGCTCGTCGTCGTCGTATTTTCTTTAGAAAATGTAATTCTAGTTAGAAGCCGAAGCTGCATTATATGTAGCGGTCTTAGAACACTACATATACGAGCACAGTGCGGTCGACGAGTCGTGGCCACCCCAAAGTTAGCTGTAGATTTAATTTAAGGGATTTTCTTCTTTTTGATTATTTTCTTTTGGAGCACAATATGTAATATAATATATAAATAATACAATACGCAAAATTTCAGAAAACCTAACATTAGGGAGTCCACGACTCGTTGACTGTACTATAAGTTTCAGCATTACACAAATATTGCCCGTATTTGGTATAAGGTCTTGTTTAAAATAATAGTGTAAGAGAGGAATTCTGCCACCGCTACAGGAAACTACTTGTAAACAGTATACAATTCTATATATATACATATATGTATAATATATTTATGTGGGTACGTTCATATGTATGAATGCGGGTGTAGAAAATTACTTTACATTTTATATTCTGTTGTAAAATTTTGTTGTTAAATGATATTTTCAAAGTTTTAATAGTATGTTTATATTATTTTAGTATTAAGTATTGATAATAAGATACTGGAATACCAATAAGCTTATACGTCTATCTATAATTATTAAAATGAATTACAGTTTATGTTTTAGCTCCTACAGCTGTATCCCACATATAGCAGGGTAGGCAGAAGGAACCTAATGTTAAGACACTCTGTTCCATTGACATTCGATGACTGAACTCAAAGCCGCGCTTTGTCTTGTTACCACGGCGAGGAAAATGAAAATAATTCATTACCCCGAGTGGGAACCCACAACAATCGCGCTTACAGTTGTTATGCTGATTATTACAGTGATAATTTAGCTCTATAAAAACCTAATGGCGCATTTTAAAATACCTGATTATAAAGGTTGATGGTTTAATATGAAATGATAGTCCTTCACTGGCAGAATAGTATTTTTAAGACATTTACAACATCATATATTTTTTTCCAGGCCAGTCGTGGCACAGTGGCACAAAGTGTGACTGTAAAACCGACTGGTTGTGGGTTCGATCAAAAAACGAAAATCGGCGTCGTCATTTTACGAAGCTTCTAAAATCCACAGCATATGGAGAACGGACTAGCATATAAAAGTGGTTTTTCTTTCTTTTTTATATGTTCAAACACAAAAATAATGAACAGCAGCACTCCCACTCGGGGGAGATATTTGCATTTCCTTGCTCTGTTTGAGTACTATCTACCAACACGCAATGTTTCAAAAATTGGGAGTCACGTGACGAACGAAGTGTATTAACACTAGTTTCCCTCTGCCTACTTTGTTATATTCGGGTTATACAGCGTGATGCTAAAAAATAAACTCTCATACTTATTTTACTTTAAATGTTTAAATAGCTTTTCTCATTTCAATCTTCAGTATTTGTACTGTTCTCACATACTTTAATACCAAATTTCATACGTAAGCGTGCTCCAGTGTTCAATTCTGGGTCAACACAAATTAACTCTAATTAAACACAAACATTTACATTTCCCTTACATAATGATTCGTATACTATTAGAGGCTGTCCTCCTCCGACTAAATTGAAAATAAGCGTTTTCTCAGTCGAGATGTATTTAGATGATTATTATTTTGATTTTTTTTCAGCTTTACGCTGTACCTCGCAAGCTGGGTAGGCAGACGGAACTTAGTATTAAGACTCTCTGTTCTCCTATTTCCGCCGAATATTCGAGGCATTGCGTGTGGAATAGCGAAACACAACTCCACGCTTTACCTTGTTAACAGAATGAAGGAAGGAAACATTAAAAAATAATTTATGAATCAGGTTAATGCTGTATCACGCGCACAGCAAGGTGGGTATATAGAGGAAACCTACTGTTAAGACACTGCGTTCCCTCCCCACTTTCCGCCGAATTCTAGAAGCATTGTGTGTTAAGTGACAAAACTCAACGCCGCGCTTTGCCTCGACACCAGAGCAAAGAAAGCGAGTGTCGCGTTTACAGGCACACTTTGTGCCCCTGAGCCACAACGGCCTCACGGCTAAAAGATATCTGTTCTAGACAATCTATTATGTAAAATACATATTATGTCTATAACAAAAAGTGGGTGTGGATTCGATTCCCACTCGAGGAAATGAAATCGCTCTGATATCGAGTTAAAGTACAATATTGAATTTGGCCACTCAACACGCAATACCTCCAAAATTCGACGAAAAGTGGGGACCAAAGCGTCTTAACACTAGGTTCGCCTACCCTTCGCCTACCTGCTATCAGCGGGATACAGCGTGAACCTGAAAGAAAAAAAACACATCCCCAATCAATGAATTCAAAAATCACCCGACTCGCGCCAAAACAAATAGACAGCTAAATAATAAAGAGTGGATCGATACAGCGTAAACAGCACTTGTTTGATTTCCATCGTTGTGTAAATATAGTCGATATGTCCCGCGGCCACTATGAATACTTTACACCGAAACGATTTCTCATCTCTGTCATGCAATATGGGAAATTTATTTTATTTTGTGATTTGTGACAATTGCCCTTTATGTTATTGTTTTTTTTAATACATGCTTTATCCCACACACTACACAGCAGGGTAGGCAGAGGGAACGTACTGTCATGACACTCCGTTCTCCACTTTCCGCCGAATTCTGGAAGTATTGACTATTGAGTGGCGGAACTCAATGAAAATATAAATTTAAATAAATATTTCACTTCCTCGAGTGGGAATCGAGCCCACAACCAGTCAATTTTACAGTCACACTTTGTGCTCCTGTGCTACCGATCGACCGACCTCATTGTTTTTCTGTTTGTTAATGTTGTTACACTCATTGTAATTAAATGAGAATGGATTCACGGTGTCTCCCGTATAAAGCAGAGTGGATAGAAGGAACCTGGAGGTAAGCACTGTCTAATTTTCGAGATATTGCGTTATTGTTTGTAGGAACTCAACGCCCCGCTTTGTCTTATCAGAACGAGGAAAAGAAAATAATTCATTAGTTAGAATAATTCATTAGTTGATTCAAACCCACAACCGCTTTAAAATGTAAATATAAAATAATATCTTTTAGATTTGGAAATGCATTATATTTAAAAAAAATAATAATCCTTTATCACTAACAAAGACAATTTGGTCATTTATCAAAATAATATTTATTGAGGCCATCGTGGTGCAAGAGCACAAGCGTGTGACTGTAAACGTGACGGTAATAGGTTCAATTTCCACTCGGAGTAGTGAAATATTTAAAATTTTTATTTCCTTACTTTATATGCCTTCGTATAGTTTCTCAACAACAGGCAATGCCTCAAGAATTCGGATTCCACAATCCATTCACAATCAAGATAATTCTATGAAGACGAGATCTCAATCTTAAAACGAGGACATTTCATACTGCGAGCGTATTCAAAAAGTCCGGTCCGCCTGGTAATATCATTAAAAAACAAATTTTATTCAAGACTACTTCTTATTTCATTTACTTTGTACTAACTTTGTTTAAGCCAGATTCTCCATGGGTGCATTTCTCTTATATTTTCATTTAAAAAAAACATATTTAAGCTTACATTTCATTAATTACACTAAATGTACGGCGGTTTGTTCGTTGTATGTATTGTTCCAACATGTCTATTCAAGATTGTGAAAATCTGGCGGTTTTCAATGCTCTTTGAAATTTCTATAGGACATAAGTTTAAAATGAAACATTTTATGTGTATGAGTTCTGAATCTGAATATAGAATTTACTTAATGTATTCTTAAAACAACGTGTAATTTTATATGCTGAAAGTAAATTAAAAGAGAAGTAAGTAATGAATATTTGAATCCACAAAAGATGGGGTTGTTTATTTATTATGAAAAATAATCTCTTGCGTAAATACGACTACATATTAATGAATTGTTATGATTTTCTTTTCAGCTTCATCCTGTACATCTCACGTGTAACAGGGTAGGAAGATGGAGCTTAGTGTTCAACAAACATTTATCCACTACGTTACCCACTTTCCGCCGAATTCTGGGAGCATTGCGTGTTAAGTTGCGGAACTCAACGCCGCGCTCTGCCTCGAGTGTCTGTGTCATTATTCATGTTTTTTTTTTCAAAGAGCATAAAAAAATACTTTAAAATATAATATAATTATTTTATATTGAATTAATCATAAGTATAAATTGATAAGTTGAAGCTAGTCGTGGCAAAAGAGGCGTGTAAACGCGACAAGTTGTGAGTTCGATTCTTCCATTCGAGGGAATAAAATATTTTATATTTTCATTTTCTCGCTCTAGTATAATTCGCGATGTTGAGTTTTGCCACTCAACACGCAAGTTCTGGAAAATTGGGCAAAATCTGGAAACCGAGTGCATATGTACAAGGTTTCCTACCTTCCTATATAATAAATAATAATAATGACTCCCACAGTAACTTCATCAAACACGGCCCCCACTCCTCGATAAACTAAGTTTCAAACTCCTCGGACCTTTACACTTCCCTCGATTTCCTCGAAATGGAAGATTGTTCGTGTTATCAGATCTATATTTACATATTTTCGGCACACTCGCCAAACTTTTACCACAAATTCGATTATTCCAAAGACATCAGCATCGGCTTCGAATTTTTCCAATATTTGTACTTTCTCAGATATCTTCTTCCGTTTTTTGTTTTATTATCTTTTTTTATTTTATTTTACTTCGAAGTTGCATTAATTTAAGAACGCAAATATCATTATAGCATAGCCTTGAATTTTGTGGTAGTAAACTCTACCGACATATATATATATACATTGCCCGACACGTCAGGTACCAAAAAATATATCTGGAAAATTCAATTATAAATAAAAAAATCTGTAAAAGAGGTCGACGCGACGGTTGTGGATTCGATTCCCACTCGAGAAAATTTGACGACACAACGACATTGAGTACGGTCACTGAACCCGCAAACTATACGATAAGTGCGAAACAGAGTGTCTTAACATTTTTTGGTGGCAAAAAGTGCGATCGTAAACGGGACAATTCGTGGGTTTCGATTCCCACGCGAAGAAATGAAACACTTTAAATTTTCATTTTACCTTCAGAGTTCGTCGAAAAGTGGAGAATAGAAATGTCTTAAAAAGAACCGAGCTTCTTAACACTAGGTTCCCAGGTTCTCTCTGCCTACCCTTCTATGTGCGGAATATAGCGTGAAGGAAAAAATATTTATTTCTTCACTTTCTTCTTTTTTAATTTAGCCAACAATCACCCGTATATAAATTTACCTCAAATATCTATATATATAAATTCAATACTTTATCATCAATCGATTTAAGGCAGCGAAGCGACTCTTACCGACGCGCTAACTTGCTAATTGTGTTTAACTTAGTATAGAGAATAATAGGGGATGTCGCGGATAAACAGATAGTTACCTAATTCGATTGGGTTGTTTATAACTCTAAGTTAATATATTGTTTTGAAAAATATTATTATTTGTATGTACTTCTACCGACGCCGTCGTGGTGCAGGGGCACAAGGGTGTGACTGTAACGTGATAGTTTTGGTTCGATCCCTATTCGGGGCAATTAAATATTAATTTATTTTTTAATTTCTTCGCTCTGACACTAAGACAAAAAACATTGAGTTCCACCACTCAACACGCGTTGCTTCGAAAAATTCGGCGGAAAGTGGGGAACAGAGTGTCTAAACACTAGATTTTCCCAGCCTACCCTGCTATATGGGACCTATAATTAATTCTTCAATCAATAAAATCTTTATCAAGAACCCCGCATAATATAAAGAAGTACCGATTGTCAATTCTAATAAACTAATGGGCTTGTTTATTTTCTTTTTGTTTTTATGCAGTCGAGGTTTTTGTTTTCATAAATATTTTTTTAATTTTTATGCTGGATTGCAATTTTTATAAAAATTTTTAATAATAAATTTTATTTTATAAACAATATAAATTTAAAAAATTTTTAATTATATATATATATATATATATATATATATATATATATATATATATATATATANATTTATTAATTAAAAAATTCATTAAAAAATGTTTTAAATTTTAATTTTTTTTTATTTATCGACAGAAGCTATAGACTATATTATACGACTCTACGATCAATAGACACGAAGTAGTTAGAACGTGAGAAGGTGAGAACGTAAATCGCATCAAAGAGTATCAAATTTCTCTTAAAATTTTGCAATGTCTAAGAAATATAAATGTAATTAATAAAAAATCTGAGTTCCGCCACTGAACATTCATTTTCTCCACAACTCAGCGGAAAGTGGGGAACGGAGTGTCTTAACACTAGGTTCCCTCTGCCTACCCTGCTGTGTGCGGGATACAGCGTGAAGCGAAACTATTTAAATTTAAACCTTCTATCATCACATAAAGTGAGACACCGGTGCTAAAACTTACACAAAAACCTTAAAATCCTACTTTAAACGAAGTTACGCGACAGCACTACGTTATAAACTAAGCCAGTAAAGTGTAAAACTGTGTGAGTTAATGACTGCCGAGCCACATAATCCGATCGTTACATTAAATAAAGATGAAAATAAATTGCATCTACAAATGTTGTACTTTACAATGATTTAACCTACTAGTGTTGTGTAAACGTGATGGTTTTGAGTTCGATTCCCATCTGTGGGAATACTTACTCAATAATACGTCTCAAATTAGGACGGAAAGCGGAGTATATTGACACTAGATATCTATCCTGCTTTGCGATACACAGCGTACTGCGTTAGAATTTATCACAAATCCTCAAGTCAATTATACGGCTGTTATATAAGGCTGTTAATAGTTCTTTGCGTAGCAATTCTAAAGAAAAATGTTCACAAGATTTCAATATAGAAATGTGAGTTACAGTGAATGATAATTTACATAATTTACTTATATAAAACTTCCGCTACTGACAGACTGACAGACATCGCACAGCTGTAACTACTGGAGTTGGAAAGTTTAAAATAAATATATAAAAATTAGCATGTAGGTAGGTTAAGGAGCGTAGGGGAGCACTAAGAAAACATTTCTTGATATTCCTACGAGAAAAATAATAAGATCGCTAGACAAAGAAAAAATATTAAGAGATTACTAAATAAACTAAATGACAGCGACTTATTTTTTTTATTTTAAAGCAATAACATTATTTTTTCTACCGTTTAGGTTTTCTTTAAATTTGTGTAAAAAATATATTGTATGTCTTTAAGTCCTCACAAACAAAATTTAATAATATCTAATAGTAATTATTTAAATGTATTATATTTTATAATAATTTAAATATATAAAAAAATTTAAAATAATTTCTCTGCAATATTGTAATTGAGGCCAGTCGTGGCGCAGGGGCATAGTGTGACTGTAAACCGACTGGTTGTGGGTTCGATCCCCACTCGAGGAGATGAAATATTTACTTAAATTTATATTTCCATTTCTTCGCTCTGGTGTCGAGGCTAAGCGCGGAGTCGAGTTCTGCTACTCAACTCGCAATGCCTCCAGAATTCGGCAGAAAGTGGGGAACGGAGTGTCTTAACACTAGGTTCCCCCTGCCTACCCTGCAGTGTGCGGGATACAACGTGAAGCTGATTTTTTGATTATTATTTCTCTGCAATAATAAAAGTATAGAACCAAAAATAATAATAACTATTCTATTCAATGAAAATGTTTTTAAAGTAATTAACTCCAAAAAAATAACTATACCAAGATTCTCCACCAGCTCATACAGCCTCACTTGACTCAACCAAGTTTCCGTTTTATTTGTAAATTTTATAACCGACGGGGACACTCCATCTTATATCACGTTACTTGTTAGCGGGACGCGTATCGATGTCTGCGGCGTCACCGACAAATGGCCTACAGCTGCTGCCTACAATCGAGTCAGCTCAAATTGATATAAAAGAACTAAAAAAATGCAATGTTAAAACTTTTTTATTATTATGATTATGAAGTTTGATTTTAGACTAAATTTAATTGAATAATTATTGTTATTGACTGAGTGTAAACCTGTTGGTTGTTGGTTCGATCCCTAACCGGGGAATGAATTTTAATTATTAATTTTTTTTAGTTTAATTTCTCAGTTTTTTTAGCTCTATCATGTATCCTGAACATAATCGAGTAGACAGAGGGGACCTAGCGACCTAATGTAAAGACACTCCGTTTCCGCTGAATTCTTGATACAGTTGAATTCTCAGTCCTCGGTCCCAGTTGAGACAGAAAATTGGACGGAAAATGAGAAACGAAGCGTAAATAACAGTTTTTCCCTGCCTACCTTCTTGTATGGATATATTCTACCCATATAGCAAAGTAGCGAAAGCTAAAGAAATACTAAAATAATAGGTTTTAAATAACTAAATGTTTTTATAAATTTACTTACATTATAATCTTATATACCTTGCGCTCTTGAGTGACCATAGTTAATGATCTGATATTTCTCAGCTGTCGCTTTACTTAAAACGTTCCTGTCTATAATGGAACACTGCACAGAGAGTTGAGTTGAGCAAAATTGAACCCATAGCCGCATGTTTACTTGCGCGCATGTTCCAACTGCGTTATGACGGTTTTACTTTATATATTACTATTATTTATTTATAAAAGGACCAGACAAACGAGCGTAGGGGTCATCTTCTGGTAAGTGATCACCGCCAACCACGACCCTGTGTAACACCAGAGCTAGAAGAGAAGAAAATAAAAGAAGGTTCCAAGTTTAGGTTAGATTAAGTAAATGAATAATTGTAATATAGCCCATAGCCTTTAATATAGCCTTTAATATAGCCTATATACGTGGAATATCCAATACAAACATAATTTTAAAATTTGATGCAGTAGTTCCTGAGGTTAGTGAAATAACCAAACAAACTTTTCTTCATACAAGAATTTAATCGTCATAAACATAATTGCGTAAATGTATTTGACATTTGCTGACCTTTATAGAACAGTGGCTTGAAGGTCTTTGAAAAAGCGAAAAATATTTTTTTAAATTTACATAGGCACGTCTAACAAAAAACCTTTTAGAATATATTTTAAATAAATGTAGGCTATATTTAATATAAAATTTTACTATTACTCTCTTTCATCTAAAACATGTCTAGCGAAATGTAATTTTCTATTTAAATTAACATTTATTTATTATCAATTACCATTGAGAATTCATAAAATTTTCTTCAATTTAAATTATTTGCTTAGAGATTGAGACTTTACAAAATATTTTCTTAGTATAATAATATTGTATTATATTATATTTCTTAGTATAATAATATTTTAGAAATCTAATTATTTTTGTGGATTCGATTTCCTCTCGAAAGCATTATTTTAATTTATTCACTCTGGTAACAAAACAAAACTTGACCTCAAGTTCCGCCAATAGACATGCGATGTCTCGAATTCGGTTGAAATTGGAGAACTGAGTGTCTTTACACTAAGTTCTCACTGCCTACCCTGTAGGCTACCAAAAGAAAAGCTCAAAAAAAAATTTAAAATTCGAACGTCGAAATATTCGCCACTGTGCAACAAACCGCAACATAAAAACGAAATATAGGCCTTTTACACTTTCAGACATCCACATTACTTTTAAATGATATCATTTATCATAATCGTGTATTTTCCAAAAGACACCTGCGGGACGTAGTACTGTGGGTACTAGTGCTACTTTTATTTCAAACAACTCCAGTCTGGAGGGAAATGGTGGAAAAGAGGGTATCACTTATAGTATGACATGATATATATTTTGTTTTAGGAGTGGTTTGTATAGAAAATAGACTTCGTATAATATAATTACCTATTTTACCTCTATTATCTAGAAAATAAAGTATAATAATTATATACATTTTAAAATTGGTCTGGAATGTATTAATATGAAGTTTTCTCCGCCTGCATAGTTGTATGAGGGTTGAAAACGTGATGATGAAAAAGAATTAAGCCATAATTCATCCAATTTTGTATCTTCTGTCCATTATCTATATACACGAAAAATCTGTTTTATGTAAAAAAAAACTGTTTTTTGGGTTCGATACTTCAAAAGGAACTTTATAGGGTTACTTTGGTACACATTTGTCCGTCGGTCAAGACTATTTATCTCGAGATGGCGTATATATAGCCTACAGCCTTGCTCCATAAATGAACTGTCCCACACAAAAATATTTTTTAAATTTAAATCAGTTGTTCTTTGAGATTAAGTCCAGTTTTATAATATAAGTATACTGTATATACATACCGCATATACAGTATGGATAAACTTACAGCAATTTAATATTTTTAAATATAAATCTATATTTATTTGTAACCTATTATATATTTATTACAACTCGATGTTCACCATTTCCGCTGTCGGCTGCAAGCTATCCATCACCCGCGTAAGTTACTATTAAACGCACCCCAAGGGTTTTGTCATCTTGTTTCCGTAAATCATTGTCATAACAAAGTAATGCCGCGACGAAATATATTTTTACATTATATTTTTGTATAAGCCTCTCAAAAGACGACGTTTTTGAGAAGTCTTTAAGTTGTTGGTATTTTTAGGGTTCCGTAACTTTTAAAGAGAAAATGAACCCCTATAAGGTCACTTTGTTGTCCGTCCGTCTGCCTGTCTGTCGAGAAGAAGAGCCTATATCTCTGGAATGCTTGGAGATATCGTGATGAAATTGTTAAATCAATTTACGTGATACCATGTAGCTTATAGTCTCACTCGATAAATGAACTATCCCTATATACTTAAAAAATGAACGATTAGAGCGTTTATGTGAACTAATTTTTAACTTTAGAATATTTAGTACTAATATATATTAAGAAAATATATTTTATATGATAATATAATTGGCAAAGCGCGGCGTCGAGTTCCGCCACTCTACACGCAACGTCTACAGAATACGGTGGAAACTCGAGGGAAGCAGAGAGTCGTAACACGAGGCTTGCTCTACCTACCCTGTTATATGCGGGATACAGCGTGCAACTGCAAGAATGAATGAATCTATTTAAAACTAAATTAACTTCAGACAAAATACACACAGAAAAGAACAAAGATAATTTCAAAACGTTTTACAGAAACCAACCAACATTTTAAAAGAAAAGCCAATAACAGTATAATTTGAGCGAGTACAATATAGCTGAACACCGGGTACATGAGTGATTTTCTCTTAAAACACAGCATCCTTGCTACCGAACGTGGAACGCAATCAGGACCTGTCGAAATGTCCATACGATGCTACAACGTGGAGCGGACGCGTAAGCTTCAATTTTCTTTTTCCAACGCCTCCCACAACCCAATATCGCTTGTATCAGTATACGATATACGTGAATTCAATTACACGTCTATTCTTTTTAAATTTGTGCCATAAATTCAGATTTTTGGACTAAAAATACATTTGCCATTTTCGCTTTTGGAACGTGTTGGTTTTTTAATTTTTATTATGATGTAGCTGATTATGAATTTCATTTTGTTTTTCTCTAATGATAAAAATGATTTATTGACTATTAGAGACTCAAAAAAATATTTTTTATTTCTTTTTTGTAATACAACATATACAAATTTCAGTAGTTTTGGCGTGAAAGCGTAACAAATAAACTTACATACACATTTATAATATTAGTATGATTCTTGTTTTTGCTTGTGAATAAAACAAGAATATTGTAAATGTGTGCAGCCTGTCCTAGTCCACTGCTGGACATAGGCCTCTCCAATGGCACGCCACTGAGTTCTATCTTGAGCTCTTCGCATCCAGCCGATGCCAGCCACTTTGCGAATGTCGTCACCCCATCTAGCTGGAGGACGTCCCACATTACGCTTGCCGAGGCGTGGTCTCCATTCTAAAACACATTTACTCCAACCAAGCTGTCATCGCTTCTGCGACAAAAGTTAAAAGTAAAAGTTGTATAAAGATATTTAAAATGATCATTAATTTTACCATGTACATGTGTATGTGTATTTTATTTTTAAACGTACCGTAAACTGTAAGAATACACCAACTAATATATTATATTAAAAAAAATTAAAAAATTAAATCAGCTTCACGCTGTATCCCGCACACAGCAGGATAGGCAGAGGGAACCTAGTGTTAAGACACTCCGTTCCCCAATTTCTGCCGAATTCTGGAGGCATTGCGTGTTGAGGGGCAGAACTCAACGCCGCGCTTAACCTCGACACCAGAGCGAAGAAATGGAAATATAAATTTAAGTAAATATTTCATCTCCTCGAGTGGGGATCGAACCCACAACCAGTCGGTTTTGCAGTCACACCTCGTGCCGCTGCGCCACGACCGGCCTCTACTCCTCTACTAATCATAATTACTATAGATATAGAATGAAACATAGACATAAACTGAAACGTTAGTTTATCATTAGCTTCATCCTGTTTTAAATGAAACTCTTTAACCGGATTAATCGCGTATATTTAGTATTATACATTTTTGGAAACCCGACATTCCCATATGGTGACATCAGCCTGTTGACCTGACATTTCGACCTGATTTTGATGACTTGATTATTATATCAAACTACTGCCAACAATTTCTCTAGAGTAAGCTGAATATATCTTGCTTTCTGGCGTGGTGGAAAGAAAGGTAGTTGAAAAAAGATGCACGAATACAACAAAAATATATTTTAAATTCTCTCCATCCTACTAACCATCTGACTGTAACACACAATAGGTCCGAGAAATTAAAGGGCGATAGAGTGGTACTTAATTATTAATTAATTATTGGCCCATGTCCAACGCAGGAGTTGGACAATGGCCGCCCTTTCGCTAAACTACGGCTCTTTGTTACGATTGTCGAAAAGACTTGGGCAATAATTAATCTTATATTACGTTTGCTTGAATGTTTGATTTACTTCCGCTATTAAATACCTTAATATTATATTTGACGCTATATCTGTATATGCTGATGGGCACAGGAAAATGGAGAACCATATCCATCTTAGTATAATCTGCTGTCCATCTCAGAGTATTTCTTAACTCTTAAAATTTTGAGACACAGAAACACAGTTTTAAGCTAAAGCCGACAAAGTTTCAAATTTAACTAATTTTTATATATATATATATATTTATATTTTTTAATTGAAGAAAATTTGAGCCCCGTCTCGAAAAAATCGTCTCCAGTGGCTACTGGAGACCAGGTCACGCTGAAAAATATGTGGGTATGACAACTACACACAATATATAAACACTTATTATATTTTAAATAAGTGAAATTTTATAACTACTCTTCACTTTGTAGCTTATTAAGATTCCTTGCTTCTCCATCTTGTATCTTTTATATGTTTTTTAGGAGCAATTACAAGCCTTTATCTGTGGATCACCATCTACGGATCATTAAATATTATATAAAGGATACCAACTATTTTATTTAGTCAATTTATTATCTGTGTCTATCCAAAAACAAACAAAAACAAATACAAAAATTCTACACATCAAAAATATCGATAACTCGAAAAGTAAAAAACCTTCAGCATTTCAGATTGCCAAATCATAATTGACTTCACATCGCAACACACATTACACAGTTCAGTAAACTACGGTACGTAACGCGTGCCCAAACTTACTCAATGGGAACGGGGATCCAATAAAAAACCTGTCAAATCCAACGGGACAGGTGCGGTGCTGATCCGCGCTCCACTCTGATAAAGGTAGATTGATTCCCGTAATGGTATTTTAATATTATTTACTGATGCATTTAGTAATAACTATCAGATAACTTATCAAGGCTGTGAGTTTAAAAAACCTAAGAAAGTAGGCTGTGACGCTGTTTATAGTTTAAAGTAAGTCTATATTAAATTATATTTTTATATAATTAAAGAAGAAAAGGATTGCGACTATTATGGTCAATCCTTAAAAATAAAGAAATTGTTATTGTGACTTCCTTGAATAAGTAAAACAATTTTTTAATATATAAGTAATGATTCGATATTTTTTATGTGATAAATACCCTACATCGGTACTTCTACTGGAAATAAAAGACTAAAACAATAACTTTAACTAGCTGCATTATATATTTATTCATCTTAATAATACATAAAAAATCAACTGTTAATTATATGAAAAAATCAAGTGGGGATTGAACCCTTAACAAGTCGCGTTTAGTTACTCTTTGTGCCCTTTCGCCACGACTCCAATTATTATTAATTATGTGAAGTATTTATTAAGTTAATAAATTGCTTATCCGTTTAAATTTCTTCTTGTGAATTTTCTTTCTTCATTTGAGTTTTTTTATGTAAATAATGTAAAAATAAATAAAATTTGGTTCTTACCGCTACCACATTTGGTAGAAAGAAACATAACTGTCATTATGTCAAAACTCCAAATGTCATACGAGACTTGACTTTAAAAGAGCCAAATGGAATTTAATTTTGTTAAGAAAATGTGATTAATATATTGTTACTTTTAATATAGTTATAATATAACTGTGATATCTTTTAGTTTTTATTTTCTGTATCGTAAGAAATAAAAAAAAACGGTTTTAGTTCTCTACTAAATAATGGAGCACATCAGGCAATTTGATTGGTATTGTTCATATTTTTACTTTATTAAATACCTTTGTGTTCTACTGAAAATTATGTTACTTGACTAAAATTATTAGTTACTTACTACAAATATTAACATATATTTATATTACGTTCCTCTTGTGTTGAATTTTTTTTCTAAATACTAACTAAGTTTAGTCACAATATTTACGCTAAAAATAACTTGATAATTTATTTTATTAAAAGTACCACACAATTATGATTATTTTTTATAATTGTTAAAATTTTCATTAGTCTATATTTTCTTTTTTCAAAACTAATATTTTTCTACCATTACAGGTGTTATTCTCAACCTGATATTCATTTTCTAAAAGAAAATGATTTTGAGAACAGTATTACAGAAAAAATTCTCCGTAACAAATTCCGTGATCCAATGATTTCAAGTGACTCTGAAGATGAACCACCAAACATTAACTGGGATGAAATATTTTCTAAAAAAGAAGATGTAAGCTAATAAATAATGATTTAATTTTATTCAGCTAACCTTAATGATAAATAACTATTTTTTTTTCAGCTTCTGTAGTATTCTGCATGTAGCAAGGTGTTAATACACTCAATTCATTCCTTTCTGTCCAATTTCCAGACCACATGTTGAGGAGTGGATCTCAACACCTCTAAGACCAGAGACCAGAGATCAGAGTGATGAAATGAAAATAATTGATATGCTTACATAGGATTCAAACCTATAGCTACTCCCCTGTTGTCTATCTTATATTTTATATAATTTCAGTTTAACAGAACCTCCCGCGTGTTTGTGCCTTGCATGCCAAAGCATATGCAATATCCCAAGCTATCTACGTTGACTTCACATCAACATTATCAGTGTCTGAGGGTGCTGTGTATGGAAAATCCTCACATCTTACCTGAAGAATTTGTGGCAAGGCCCACTAAAAATGAACAAAAAGCATTTATGGTTAGTGACATTAAAGCTCTAATTGTTTTTATTTTTAGATAAGCAGGGAGTTCTCTATCTCTTTTTATGTTTGGAGCCAATCTATATTGAGTAGTTTAACTAAGTGCCACTGAAAATAGTTCCCCCAAGTGCAAATCACACCTATAATCAGTCTGTAAGAATAAGCTTCGATGCTGAGCGACCCTACCACCATGACATCAACATAAAACATGATATATTTGATATAATTTGTTTAATCATGTATTACAGTATATATTTATAGTAGTTGTTTATTTTACTATAGTATAACAAAGACATCATTTTGCTATTATTATTTTTTTCAGGACCTAAAACCAATATATGAAAAAGAACAAAAAGAATTTGTAGAATGGGCTAAAACACAATGGACTACGATACACTGTATACGAGCCCTAAGACCTAAACCTCCCATTGAACATGTTTACGATGCAAGATTCAAAATGAAGCAGAATGAAATGCAAGCTTACCCCAAAATGTACGACATGGCTGCCCAAATTCCACTTGAAACAAGGAATAATGTGTTTGATATGGTTTCAAGTGGGGATATAAAAAATGTAAGTTATTTTAGATCATTTTAGAAGTTGAAGTTGTTAGAAGAATAGGAAGAAGGAACCTGGGAACCTAGTGTTATGACTCGAGTGTAAATTGAAATTTTGTTTACAGTTGCATTCTTGTGCCCCTGCATTTGTACTGGCCTTAATTATATATCTTATTATTTTTATTATACTTTAACAGATTGATGTAAAACTACTGCCTCAAATAGAGTGTGGTAATATTACACGGAAGCTAACTATTATGAAACAATGTTCAGTTCCCGAACCCTGTAACAAGCATCCATGTAGATTTATATTACCTAGTAAGTTGATTTATTATTTAATTATATGTTATCTTATGCTAGAGACCCACACAGATTCGAGTCTTGTTAAGTTATGTTAAAATTTTATATATTTTCTAAAATGTAAAATATTTTAATATAATAATTTTTTCTTTATTTTAGATGAGAAATCAGTATCAATACTACCACTAACGGAAGTCCAAAGAGAATTAGCACAGTATGCCCTAGACAATAACTGTCAATACATTGCAAGTGAGAATTCACTCAAATGTCTACTTGAGTTAGACAGACAGTGGGACTTGCCTGTGTCAGTTTCACCTGTTATTGGACCTGGTGAGTAGTTTTTTATACGCAGCTTCACGCTTTATACCGCAATAAAAAACTATAGCCAAATTAATATAACAACAATAATTCTCTATTTATATTTTTAGACCTGGTGAATATTTTTGCCTTTATTTACCGTTAATGGGTTCGATTTTTAATTTGGGATAGTATTATTTTATATTTTTTTAAGGCCAACAAAGTGCAATGGTTGTGGACGACATATGAAAGTAAACGTGATTAGTTATGGATTCTACCCCCATTTGAGGAAATGATAGAAAATTTTGCATTGTTTTCATTTTTATTAGTAATTAATAATTTCTCATTACATTCTCTGTACAATCTGTATTTACCTTGCAATATCCAATATGTTCACAACATAAAAATAAAAGCAAACATAAAGCAGACATCTTTTTTTTAGCTTTACGCCGTATTCCTCACACAGCAGGGTAAGCAGAGAAAGCCTGGGAACCTATACCTATACCTATATATATATATATATATATATATATATATATATATATATATATATATATATATATATATATGTATATATGTATATATATATATATATATATATATATATATATATAGAATGAGATAGAATGTGAACTAATTGATTGATTGATTAAGCTCCATCAATTGTGACCTATAAAATAACCTATTTTTGATAGTATATTAAGTAAAAAATAATATCCATGGATTGATAGATGTAAATAATGTAATTGAACGATGTGTATATAACTTATTAGTTAATAACAAAAATAAAATCATTATCAATGAAATCGATAAACTTAAATCATAATTTGAGGCCGGTCGTGGCGCAGCGGCACGAGGTGTGACTGCAAAACCGACTGGTTGTGGGTTCGATCCCCACTCGAGGAGATGAAATATTTACTTAAATTTATATTTCCATTTCTTCGCTCTGGTGTCGAGGTTAAGCGCGGCGTTGAGTTCTGCCACTCAACACGCAATGCCTCCAGAATTCGGCAGAAAGTGGGGAACGGAGTGTCTTAACACTAGGTTCCCTCTGCCTACCCTGCTGTGTGCGGGATACAGCGTGAAGCTAATTAATTTTAATTTTTATTTTTTAAATCATAATTTTGTGTGGTCAGTCGTGGCGTACGGGCACAAAGTGTGACTGTATGTGACGACTGGATGTGAGTACGATCCCTACTCGAGGAAATGCAATATTTATTTAAATTTATATTTCTATTTCTTCGCTCTGGTGTCAAGGCAAAGCGAGCCGTCAAGTTCCACCACTCAACACGCAATACCTCCAGAATTCGGCGGAAAGTGGGGACGGAGTGTCTTAACTCTAGATTCCTCTGCCTGCCCTGCTATGTGCGGGATACAGCGTGAAGCTGATTTATTGATAAGGAAATTATTTTTAATAATTTTATTTTTTTTTTGAAGTGGAAAGAAACAAATAAAATGATCAAAAACAAAGATTATTTCAGTTCATTTTTAAAGCCAGAAACATTGTAAAAATCAAAGATTCAAATTTTAAAATGTTTTTCTATTCACCGCATTTTATTGTTTGGTATAATAAATAACATAGATTATTTTCTCTTAACTTTCATAATAATGTTTAAATACTTGACATGTAAAAACATCCAAAAGTCAACTTGTTCTCAAACTTGAGAGGCATTTTAATACTATAAAAATAAACGACTATAATAAATTATAGAGTATAGGTACTGTCGACATTTCACATTAAAATGTGATGTTTTGTCATCGGTGAAATTTCTATCCGCTGTTTTTACGATCGGTCAACTTGTTGATAAGACAATACTGATGTGATTCCATTGTTACTTTTGTTCTTATTAAATGTCTTGTTATGTTAAGTGTAAAGTTGTTTTCTGATTATTTTATTTTCGTTATAAAATTTTTCATATTTTATAACATGAATAAACCTTGACCAAATTGAATAGAAATTAAAAAAATACATAAAAGTTTTAGAAACAGTAATTCTTTCTTTTTATTTTGCCTCATGCCAAAATGAATAGGGTATAGTGTTAAGACACTCTATTCCCATCATGCTATGTGTGGGATACAGATAACAAAAAACAACGTATTTATTTTTCAATAAAAAGTAATAGTAGGTATATATTGTTTTTGTTTGTAACAGATGGTGAATCAACCAATGTAGTGGTTTTGGGTGATGAATTTAGTATCAAGAGGGAACCGCCTGTTATAAGAACTTATAAGGCCTTTAAGCATTTGTTAGAACACACTTTGATACCGTAAGTTATATTTTTAATAATTTTTTTCTTAATAAACTACTGTTTATTTAAATTTTAAATAATAAAAAAGTATATATTATATAAATATAGGATTTTATGTTTTGTCCGGCTCTGTTCTTTGATAATGGTAAACATGCCAGAGATTTTAAGCATTCGGTCTAATTAGTATCATTTTGTAAATAATTTTACAGATACTTTTTTTTACAAATAACTTAAAAGTGGAGCTAATTTTTCTATAGCCAAAATATCGATTGTTTACCAATTTATAATTAATTACAACTTATCTACTAATTTTAAATAGTGAAATTTCTTACATTTTTTCCCCAGAAAAACAGAAAAACACAAACTACACTACAAAGACCCCGATGACAATGACAATAAAAAAGAAACGTCAAACAAAAATATGACAGAAATGACAGATACATCTTCTGACGAAGATGACAATTTATGTATAGTTGGTATGAAGAATTGACATATTATTACATACTGATTAAATGCTTATATTATGTTTGTTTAATTATGCTGTACATTCAATCTAAGTGGGTTCGATTTCCTCTCAAAAGAATGATTATTGCCTTGTTTTTGTTTGCCTATTTGGAATTAACATATTACATTCTTATTTTTTATTTAATGGTGAGATCATTGTATTATTTTTATTTATGTTATTTATCCTAGAATAAAAAATGAGTGTTAAATAATATTTTTTACAAATATAAATATATGTACTGATATTTTCTAGAAAATACTGATATAGATGAAGACACTGAAGCCACAAAAGAACAGAATGAAGATAAAAAGAAAAGTAAAACAAATAATAAAACAAGGAAATTGAGTGAGGAAGATCAAATAAATTTTTACAGTTGTACATGTAAAGGTATTATGTAATATTACTTAATTATATTTTGACAGTACATGCAATTAACCTAGTAATAATTGAGAGTGAGAAAGAGAGAGATTTTTTTTGTCTTTGCTCTGGAAGCGCGGCGTTGAGTTCCGCCACTCAACACGCAGTGCCTCAAGCAACCTTGGCGAAAAGCGAGTGAAAAGTTGAGGCCGTCGTGCGTCGTCTGACTAACGCATCGGTTGTGATTTGTATCACAAGAATGAATTATTTTAATTACATCGCTCTAGTTACATACCAAGACCACGCACAGAACGGAAATGGTGAACGGAATGTCTTAACCACTAGGTTCCCTCTGCCTATTCCGCTGTGTGCGGAATACAGTGTGATGCTAAAAAATATTTTTTATATTTGCTATGCCCATTTATACCATTATTTATATTCTCTCTCTCTCTCTCTCTCTCTCTCTCTCTCTCTATCTCTCATGTCTCACATATCTGTCTCATGTAATATAATTTAAATTTTATTGTATATTTAGATACCATGTTTGAGAGACCGCCACCAAGATCATTCAAAAGGTGGCAGGTGCAGAACAAAACGACAAATGAACATTACAATATTATAATACATTGTTCCCACAAAGTACGAGTAAGTTATGATAATTACTGCTTATAATAAATATTATTAAAAAATAATAATTTAAATATGTATATTAAATATTTATAGTTTTTTTGTTATTTATCTTTTAGGATAAAAACGGCGAAGTTTTATTAGAACCTATACCTGAGTATCAAATGGAGTTGGGCGCTAGTGCCCAATCGAAGGACAAATTACGAAGTCTTGCTTTATCTTTACTTTTAAGGAAAAATGCTACTTTGATTAATGGTAAAAAAACTTAAAATATTATATAACATGCACTTACTTATTTTTTTAATTTGTCTGATGTAGTAAGAAGTAAAATAGCAAATGTTAAAAAATAATAAATCACTAAATAAATATTTATATTTCCTTGGCTACAGGTAATATAAAAATATTTAGATATATTTTTATATAATAGCGATAATAAGCAAAATAAGCAATATTATCATATATTTTTATAAAAAAAAAAATATATGATAATGTATTAGAAATGATAATCGGTGAGTTTTGTTGTGAAGGTATAACAAACAAACTAACATTTATATTTGTTATATTAGTGTGATATTTTTTATTTCAGCGCGTATAGATGGCGTTACTGGCGAAGTGGCGCTCTTCGAACATTTACAATATGAAAGTTTTAAATTGAAACATGGCGATTTACTTCAAGACATCAGTAATATACTACATTCAACCCTCGATCAGTTACAGGGACTCCTGCCTGGCATTTACGTGTTGAGACATGAAGTAAGATAATTATTAAAATACTAGTGTAGGGAACTATTATTTACATTTATAGTTTATTTAATATGTGTCATTTATATATTTCAATATTATAATTTATTTATTTATCATTTATATACACACGTAAAATCATACATACATTTAATAGGATTTATATATTTTATAGTAAGTATTCGTATTTAGTATATTTATATGAAAGCGCTCGCTGCCGTCGACCGAACCGGTAAGGCGTTCAACATTCACGCCTACCCCCTTGTCGACGGCATATTTTATTCTCACAGTCGATGCTTGCCACTCGATGCGCTTTCCATACGTTCCTTTGTTCTCTTTATTATTTTCTTCCAAATCAGTATTTATCGTGTTCCGTTTTATATGTATGTTTGTGGTTGACTTTTATATAAACTGTGTCGTGATTTATCATTTGTGTTAAAACTATATGTACTTTAAAGTGGTGTTGAATATACTCAGTGTAAACCGTGAGTAGACTTTTTATTCATCTCCATCAACACTACACTAGCGACCCGCCCGCGGCTTCGCCTGCTTTAACGAATATTCAATTGAATGTTTGAAAGAAAAAAAAACAACTTATCGATATTTACAATAAAATCGTAACACATCGGTGTTTGCAATGTAATAGAACTTGGTCAATTTGTCTGTTTGTCTGTGTGTTTGTTTACGTTAATCTCAGAAATGATAATTTAAAAAAATTCTTTAGTACTGACGATGGTCGTGGGTTCAATTTCCACTTGGAAAAAGAATTGTTCAATATTTTCCTTTCCTCCCTCTGGTAACAAAACAAAACGCGGCGCCACTTGACACATAATGTCTCGAAAATCCGGTGGAAAGTAAAATACGGAGTATTTTAACGATAGGATCTTTCTACCTACCCTGCAACGTGTGAGACATCGCTATGTCTAAAGCTAAAAATAATGTACAGAAATTTACCATAGATAAAATTTTGATATCGGATTTGAACCTGCGCCTTTTTTTCTATTTCACCGTCGAGTGTCCCTGTTGAGTGGCGGAAGTCAACGCCGCGCTTTGTCTCGACACCAGAGCGAAGAAATGGTAATATAAATGTAAATAGATAAATATTTCATTTTCTCGAGTGGGGATCGAGCCCCCAGCCAACCAATTTTACGGCCACACTTTTTGTCGCTGCGCCATGACTGGCCTCAATGTACATTATTAATAACGTTAATACTTCATCAATATAGTATAAACAAAATAACCATAGATAAAATTAACATTTTTTTCTATTTTGCAGCCATCTCACGGTCGTAACGCAATACTATACGTGTCAAAGCCTTCAATAAAACCATCATTTGTATTAGAGTTTGATTCAACGCAATTATTGGAAGCGGATGAAGCGAAGAACTTGAAAATACCACCTGTTTTAATACCTGAATTGTTGCCGTATCATAAGTGAGTTTTTTTTAGCTTTCATAAGGCAGGGAAGGCGGGGGAAACTAGTTTTAAAACACTTCGTTCCACACGCATCTTTCGATTTTCGAGACATTTTTTGGACAGTGGAGGAACTCGACTTTGCTCTTTGCCTTATTACCAGGTCTAGGATGAAAATAATTTATTCAACTGAGTGTGAATCGAACTCACAACCGTTGTATACAGTCGTATTAATTTCTTTTATGAATTTCATAAGCTACCACTTTTATTAATTTTTTAGTGTGTGTACTATAAATAAAATATGTGTAGTTCAGTAGTCTAGTGTAAATTTCCATTTTATTTTGTTAAGTACAAATGGATTACTTATCAGCCAGATAGTGTCATGTTGTGCATTTGGATAGTCTGATAAATTTTTGGCTTTGATTTAGTGGGATTGATTTTCTGATACAAAAATTATAAATGTTTGTCAGTTTACTACAAGTATATTCTACAAAAGCAATTTTAATGAACAATTTAACCATCACAACCCTGTTTCACCTGTAGGTTTCGTAAGCAACTCCCGTGCGCGTGGTCCCCTGTGGCGCGCAGTGTGGCGCAGCCGCGCGACGCGCGCCCGCCGCGCCGACACCGCACGCCGCCGCGCGCGCTACAGGTAACTTGCCTATACCTTAGCTTACCTATACCTTGACTTGCCTATATCTTAGCTTACCTATACCTTGACTTGCCTATACCTTTTCCTTCGCTTTAATATAACTTTACTCACATAGTTGCGTAAATACAACTTATGCTTTGCAATTAACAATTGAATATTAATAATTGATCATTTGTTGATTATTATTGGTACTGTTACAGTTTATAAAAAAAATATTAATTGTTAGTTGTGACTTCCGCACAAACAAATGAAACCTTTACCTTAGATTACCTGTAACGGCGATAGCCACGTATATACCTTTCCTTACCCTTAAAACTTACCTTACAACATCTCGTGTACATTACCTTATAATTTTTATATTCTATCAAGAGATAGAGTATAAAAACTATAACTAACTAGATAAGTGTTAAATAGTACTTATTTTATGTTTTAAATTAAGACATAAGTTGTGTATTACTGTAAAAATGGATTCTTCTTTGCTCATAAGAGATGAGTCGAGGCCAGTCGTGGCGCAGTCGCTCCACCGCCCGACTGTAAACGCGACAGGTTGTGGGTTCGATCCCCACTGTAGAAAATAAGATAGTAAATATTTTCATGAAATATTTGATGATAAATGGTCATAGCCTGTAAAGATATCAAGTACATCGTAAATGAAGAACTAGTGAGACGTTCTTAATATTTGTCATCTTTACGCTTATAATAGAATAGTGACTTAGTGATAAAACACTTCACTTCTGTAAAATTTTTGGACATTATCTAAAATCTGCATGATTTTTGCCGGCGATCCGAGTCGCAAAGGGACATCGACTCCATAATTATCGTTTCTACAGTCAGAAACTTTTCCACTCTACCACGATGGCTTAATAAAGATAACACAAAATTAAAACACTTTTAGGTACAGTGAAATTGCTTCACATGGCTAAATCATACTCTAAATCCATTTCCTTCTGTACTGCTATAGAACTTGCAGCTTACAATATTGTAGTAAAGATATGAAATACATTCTAAACACAGTTTAAACTCTATATATCACTAAAGAGACCGCATATTTTACGGTGTTATATGGCTATGGTAATAAAGTTTGGGAACAACTACAAATATAAAAACGTATAGACTTATAAATCAGCTTCACGCTGTATCCCGCACCATGACATCCGCCGCACATGACATTTAGTCCACGTATTTTAGTCTTTATTGAGGTTGTAAGTAGGTAATATTTTATATCATTTAATGATACCAAAGGGAATATGTCGTTAGTAACTTTATACAGTAATTAAAAGTATAACTAAATTATGTTTTTATTTATTTATCACGTTTTTTATATTGTTCTATCGGATGCTTAACATTCAATACTTGTATATAATAAATAAACAATATAAATATTACAGTAGTAGTAGCAATATAAGTTTGATACTTGTTGATTTGATTTTTTTTAATTTTGTATCTAAATATAGCAATGTAGGCAGAGTCTTAACAATAGGCTCACTAATGTTAAAACACTTCACTCCCCACATTCCGCCAAATTCTGAGGCCAGTGGTAGCGCAGGGGCACAAGCTTGTGGCTTTAAACGTGACAGGTTGCGAGTTCGATTTCCACTCAAGGAAATAAAATATTTAATATTTTCAGCTCTTCGCTCTGGTGTCGAGGCAAAACGCATCGTTGAGTTCCTCCACTGAACATGCCTCCAAAATTCACAACGTTTACACTTGTTTTAAACTATACGATACTCAATTATTTTCTTTTTATTAAAATAAAAATTATGAAAGTGACGCTATCAACACAAATAAATTGTTACAAGCGTATAAGAGTTTCGACGTATTCCATCGTACAACGGTTTCCAAAAGGCGCGGCTTCAAAGTCCGCTACGTTGATTTTTTTCTAGGAAAGTATTTTTTTCCGAAATACGGAATAATACTTTAAGATTATTGAAAAATTTATAATTGTTTTATATTTTATTTCACTGTGAGCAATCATTGGAATATTGACGTATTAAATATGGTGTGTGTTTATTCAGATGGAGAAAACATCAATCAGTCTTTTTTATTATTGACCTAATTTTTTTCAATTTAATTTTTGTCTGTTTGTTTAAAATTTTCTAGCTTATTTTAAAACATTTAATTGTACCTCAAATGTATTTAAATATGTTGGTACAGATTAAAACTTGTATATAAAAAAAATAATTGTCTGTTTGTCAATAAAACTATTTATGCACCGTATGGTACCATATGGTACATCAAAATACTATAAACGAGGCAAACAGACAAACATACATATGTACATACATATAAAATAGTCAAATGCGTTCTGTTTATTAGCTGGAGGCGGAGCAAGGCGGCGCGAGCGGCCAGGTTGGGGTACCCGCGACCATTTTATACTTATATGACGTAACGTATTCTAAAATTAGGGCTTCAACTGCGTATTGAACCTACAACCACTGGTTTTTTACTTGTTACTGGATAATAAGTAGGTTAGGTTGTATGGAAATTGTCTTTTATTAGATTCTTTTCAATGAAAAAATGGTGAGAGATTTTGCTTTAGTGTATTAAACAGTAAAAACATATATTTTTTTAGTAAATTATTGATAATTTGATCGACCATTTTCACATTAAGAACTTACTGACTTAACTGACTGCAAGCAAGGTTGAATGTATTATTTTATTATACGTTAGATGAAGCCCTAATATCTACATATTATATTAAATAAACACATCGTACGAAATAATCGTAAAATTGGCAATAATTTTCAAATTTTGATTAATAATCAAAAACAACTGAACGGATTCACTTAAAAACTACTGAACGAGACTCAAAGGCTACTGAACTACTTAGTTTTTTTTTTATTTAGTTATTTTAATGTATAGATAAATTGAGTTTTACTCGATGGTAAAGAGATTGGAAGATCAAATGTCGCTGGTTCGAGTCCGCTTCATAGAATTTTTTTTATGTTGGAGAGACTGTCACTAAACGTGTCAAAATATTTGTTGTTTTTTCGAATCTCCTCTTTGGAAATAGCGTGAAATAAAATAAATAAATTAGATATATTAACATAGTATATCGATCGATCTATATTTATATATTTTATATAGTATTTTATCTGTTTATGAGGTCCATATTTTTGTTTAACCTTTTTTTAAATTAAAAATTAAGTACATTCTAAATATAATTTATTATAGACAATTTTAATTTATTACACATAGAAATGAAAATAATAGTTTCGTTGTTAATTTACTAACAATAGCTGTCTAAAAAAATACGCAATGATATTTATATTATAAAACTTGTTACAGTGGCCTAAAAAGAAAAGAAACAAGAAGAAGAAGAAGAACTAAATATTAAAAAATAAAACAATATTTAAACGTAACATATTGTGTTTTATTGATCGTTATACACTATACAATAAATAATAATAATATATATTTTTTATAAGCACCTATTTTCGTATGCACTTTATTGTTTTATGCTGCTTCATCAAAATAGCCGTCCAATTGTGCTGCGATCTGTAAAATGTAAATTGAGATTAATATTTTCTATGGGCGTTCAAGTATATAATGTAATGCAATTTATTTTTTTTATTGAATTTTTACCTACTGAACCTCATGCTACAATGACAGAGATGCAATTTTTTTATTCTCTATTTTTTTTCTAAGTAAAAAATGTATTAGGAACCGGTAAGTGCGCGTGGGTGTGTGTTAATTCATATAACTAGCCTGTATCGGAGTAAACTTCAAATATTTATCCGGATTCTTAGTAAACGCCGTCCCCGCAGCTTTTTCATATAGAGCATCGTATTTAGGTAAGATTGCTTGTTTGTTAGCCCTTTTGAGTGACTCCCTCAGTTCTGGGTCGGGCACGCTGTAGCCGCGTTGGAGACGCGTCGATTCTTCCCAGTCGCGGTTGAACGCCTATATATTTAAAAAAAACACAAATGTACCACTGTGATAGGTTTAGTAATAAGCAATTACAAAAGTAATTGTTCTTTATTTTAATTAGTATTAGTTCTTAAAATTATAAAATTCAAACTCAAAATAAAAAAAAAATATTTTTACGAGTCAAGGCACCATTATGTGACATCATGCGATCTTGTAAACAAAATGTCAATTAATTTTAAGTTTTTTTTTTTGTTTCATATAGAATAAAATACTAATGCCGACGATTGTCGATGATAATGTTAACGCGACGGTTGTGGGTTTAATGGGTATTAAACCCACAACCGTCGCACTTACCGAGTAGGTACTCGGGGAAATTAAATATTAAATATTTTCATTTCTTCTCTCTGCGAACAAGACAACGCGTGGCGTTGAGTTCTGCCACTCAACACAATGCCTCAAGAAAACAAAAGAACGGAAAGCGAGGAACGGAATGTCTTAACACTAGGTTCCCTATGCCTACCCTATTATTTGTATATATTATATAAGTATATAACAGGAAGCTAAACATGAAATATATCAATAATTTAAATAACTATACTAACAGAGAACTTATCCTTCAACATCTGCCTGTCCTTGTCGCGCAGCTTGGCGGGGAGCGGCTCCTCTAGCGTCAGATGCGATAGTAGTTTATTCCAACTGAAATATTACATACATATACTAATTGCTTATTAAGTAATACAAATTATATTTTTTGAACCTACGGGTGAACTCGATGATTAATTTTGGAGTCATTATTAAAATTAATAATTTAAAATTATATTAAAAAAAGCAGTTACACGGTTTAGTTTTCCACATATCTATCCGTACCTAGCGTCCGTTGCGTGTGGAGTGGCGCAACTAAACGCTGCTCTTTGTCTACCAGAGTAGAGTAATAAAAATAATTTTAATATACTCATTCTCCCGAATGCGATCAAACACACAACCACCGCGCTACAACGTTCACAATTTTACAATTTTATAATATTTATATACAGGAACTTATTACATTTCTTTAGAGGATTTTCAAGTAGAATTTAACCATATACACCTACACGTACCTCTGTAAGTAAGCATTCTTATAGTCCTGTATCATATCACGGTAGTTCTTTTCGCAGTCAGGTTCCGCCAGCGACAGCACGTCCAGTAGTGAACTACGTTGAAGACCCTTTACGTTGTACAAATAAGAAAATTTGTACAATTTAAAGTATTATTATTATTTTTTGAAAATGAACACGTACAACCTCAGAAGGCAGGTTTGCTGAGAAAAAACGTTAAAAAACATAACAGTTGCTCTTTTTTAATATAGAAGTTACAACTTTATCATTTAATATAACCATAATAAATAACCATAATGTAACCATTATTTTCATGCAAATGCAAAAACTTTTTATTATATATTTCAAATATACGTACTTGTAATAAATATAGTGTATTATTGAGTAGAAATATAGCTTTGAGCGCGTCCGGGTACTGCTCACTCTTGTTGCGGAGCGTTAAATTCAACTGTGCTAGCACCTTACCTGTATAAATAAAATAATTCGATTTTTCAGCTTTACGCAGCATCTTGAATATAGCAGGAGAGGGGCAGAGGGAATCTAGTGTTAAGTCACTGAGTTCCTGACATTCGGCCAATTTTGGAGGCGAATTAAATTGCAGTATTTTTTCTAAATAATATATTTTTTCAAAATCTTGTTAACTAACGTGACGATAATAACAAAAATTCTACTCTGCTAAATCAGGGACCAAATATGCTAATATTAAAACGGATCATGATGATCCGCTTGGGACATTAAAATTTTGGGTTAAAAATAGGGTTGTTCCACTAAAATTGGGACATCTGGCAACGCTGATGTGTAATGACATGTTGAATGTGATAATTACATGTGTTGACGTGTGATTATATGTGTGAATGTGTGATGATGATTCATCACTGTTACTATCAAAATGAATTTATGCAAATTGGGCTCTCCCACAGTTCTGATCCTGCGTGCATATTTGTGTGTATGTGCGTGCGTATATGTGTGTGTGTGTGTGTACATACGCATGTAGAGCGCGAGCATGAGCGCATTGCGGTCGTGCACGGTGGGCAGCTGCGCCGCCGCGCGCGCGTACCACGCCTCCGTCGACAGCGCCGGACCTACGCGATACACATATTATGTTCTTATTTGTTAGAATTACTTAAAATATATGCAACATAATCTTTTATAATAATTTATATCCATTTAATTGTTTCTGTATTTATATTTGTAAATTGAAAAATAATTGTGTTATCACTAAAATTTTGAATTAACTAATAAAATTTCGATACTTATATGTTGTGTTGAGCAAATATACGACGTTATAAATGAGTAGTAAAGCAGGCGTCTCACCGATGACGTGCGCGCGGTCGGCGAGCGCGTGGCAGTAGGCGAGCGCGGCGGCCGCCAGCTGGTGCACGGTGCCGTCCACCGCGCCCGCCGCGCCGTCGCCGCGCACGCCCTCCGCCCACTCCTCCAGCGAGCGCACGCACTGCGCAACACACACCATGAGACCAGACTTCAACTCTGGTAACGAGGCAAAACGCGGCGTTGAGTTACGCCGCACAACACGCAATTGCCTCGAGAATTCGGTGGTAAGTGGGTAACAAAAGTATTTTAATGGGAATGCAGTGTCTTAAAACCAGATTTCGTTCTCTCTGCCTATAAGTTAAAAAAAGAAATGTTGTATAAATTAAATACATCTACTATTAACTTCAGGATGGTTACGATTCATAAATCATACATTACGATACTTGTTGTGACTAAGTTGTCTCTTCTTACACAACGTAACGTTGCAATTTCATATATCTCAAAATTTTTTTTATCAGCTTCACGCTGTATCCTACACACAGCAGGGTAGGCAGATGGAATCTAATGTTAAGACACTCCGTTCCCCACTTTCCGCCGAATTCTGGAGGCATTGCGTGCTGAGTGACGGAACTCAACGTCGCGCTTTGCCTAGTCATCAGAGCGAAGAAATGCAAATATAAATTTAAATAAATATTTCATTTTCTCGCATGGAGATCGAACCCACAACCAATCGCGTTTACAGTCACACTTTGTGCCTCTGTGCCACAACCGGCCTCAAAATATTCTAAAAAATATATTTCTTTTCTAAACATGGAAAAACGATTTAAAAATATAAAAAAAATCTCACATGATGATTACAAGCGTTCACAATGGCCGCATACGGGGCAGGCGAGGCAGGGTGCAAGGCTCGTTGCATTTCCGGTTGCAATCGTTGCAGTTTCGCAGATAGTGCCCACACCGCGGCCGCGCCTGCGCCGCACCGGGACGCCGTGCGACGGGCGCGGGTGCATACACGGTCCACTTCTGATGCTGTGGATTGCATGTAAGTTTTGTAATGTTAGAGCTATTTAGACTAATATTATAATATATAGCTAAAGAATTTGTTTCATTGAACAGGCTAATCTTGAGGACTATTTGTATGAGAATTCAAAAAAATATTATTTGTTGCATAGTCCATTGAATGAGCTGAACTAAAACCTACATTACATTTGTTTTTTTTTTTCATATAACCCACTATAGCTGTGATTCAGTTACCTTATACATTTAGAACGTGGCATGTATCATACAAAACAATTATTTTATATAACCACAGACAAATTCCAAATTCAAAGGTTACCATTTAACAAATACTTCCAAAACAACCTTTTAATGATGTTACCCTCTAATCCTAAATTCCTAATTCAAAATACATTTGAATTTTAAATTTAGAATCAACAGCCACACCAATCATCACACTCGCCAGTAATTCCAATTTCAAAACACTCTCGCATTCCAAATTCCAAACACTCACTCAGTAGCGAAAAGCAGTCCTTCGTAACAATCTTTCAGTTGATAGATCTCCACTATTCCTTGATTCTAAATTCAAACTATAATGAAATTCTAAATTTGAAGCAACAAAAACAATCTTTCATCATGAGCGTCAGTAATTCCAAATTCAAAACACACTTTTTAATAATATAATTCCAAATTGAAACTGACCCAAGAGCGCCAAGCAGTCCTTCATGACGCCCGCCAGCAGGCTCGACAGTCGCGGCAGGGGCACGAGACCGAGCGCATGTCGCTGCTCGCGGCGCGCGAGGCGGGCGAGCGCGGCGGCCAGCGACCCCGCCGCCTCCGCTTCCCGCTCGTCCGCCGCGCTACTGCACTCTTCTGCTACATCTGTAAGTATACAATACATGGTATCATTTTTAGTACAATGCAAATATATAACAATTTAGGGCAAGAAAATAATGTTTATTTTAATTATATCTTAATTTTAAATTAGATATTTTTTTCTTTAATTTATAGCACGTTTTTATAAAAATTATAAATTAATTAATTCATAAATTTTAATCCCTCTTCAATTTCTATATGTATAATTTATTTTATTAAACATTATATTGTTCCTTAATGTTAAAAAGAATTATTATTTTAGAAAAAAAACCTTACAGGAATCGTTAATAGATCGCCGTGGACCAATGGTTAGTCCGGTGGACTGCTCGAGCGTTTGAGAGGCCTTCATCATTATATTGATTGCGCGTTTTTCCAATCTATATATAAGAAAGACATTTTAAATCTCATGTTAGTAGTATATAAGATAGACATTGTAAGTATCATATTAGTAGCATAAAACAAGTCCTAAATAAACTAAACTAAATTATTTCATGTTAGAATAAGTGTCCCGATCTCTACACACAATTCATCAAGATCACTATACATAATTTTATTACCGATTCATATGCATTTTTACTATTGCAATTTGTCAAACTTCCCTTAATATTCAGTGTTTGATTAAATTAAATCGTTTGTAGAATTTCATTTCGATTTATTTGAAATTGCTACAAAATATTTGTTTATTGAATTAGCTGAAATTTTAGTTTTCAATATTGTCTTTAAAATTGTAATATTTAATAAGAACACGAATATAATTCAGATTAGTAACTGACAACGAGCGCTTTATAACAACTACACAAGAATAAAAGAAAAAACATTTATTATTAATAATTATTTCTTCAAATATAATATGAACCTACAAGCATGCATGCCAGCTCTAAACTGCTCTAACGTTAGCTAAATTATATGGTACAGCTAAAGAGTCGTGGCCGCCCTTAAATTAGGTGTAGATAGACTACATTGAAGATTTGTTTGTAGAATTTTTCTAACGTTTAATTATTTTGTTCCCGGGCGTAGTGCGGAAAAATATTAAAAAGCCAACTTCAGGGTCGCCACAACTCGTCGACCGTACTGTAAGAGTTAAAACCGTATTAATACTGCAGTACTTACACTTTTTGTATCTTACTGGTTCTTCGTTGAGTGCTATCGGTACGATGCAACATATTTTTACTTCTCTGAAAATCAATATGGTGTATGTTTATTGTATTTATCAAGATTTAATAAGAAATTATGGTAGCACTACTATCATGTTGGCCTTTCGTGGCGTAGCTCACTGAAAACACGACAGTTGTGAGTTCAGCTCTCACTCAGAGGAATGAATTAACATTATTTTCCTCGTTTTCATAATATGATACAGTGTAATGTTGAGTTTCGCCATTCAAGATGTAATGTCTCGAAATTTGGGCGGTGTGTGGGGAACGAAGTATTATAATACTAGGTTCGCTATATGGGATACCATGTGAAATTATAAAACTATAAAATTGTATAACAATAATCATAATATTGCAAGAGATGCAATCAAAGTTTGTAAGTAGTAAGCATATACGACATTTCAAAAATCAAAGGTTTTTAAAGTGCAATTACCTCTAAGTGACATCAAATGATAAAAATGATTCTAAAGAGGTATTTAATAAGTAAAAAAAAATAATAACAATGAAGTAACTCATTCAGAATTACGATATAGTTGTTGTGACGCAGTGCTCGATGTTCATTGATAGTTAAATTTAAATTAAATTAATTTGATGAACACGTGAAATAAAGTGATTGATCAGTTAAAAGAAAATATTTCTCCACCAATTACTGCTAAATATTAAAAAAAAACCAATAATCACCATAAGCGGCGAGGCGCCCATCGAGCGCGATCTCAGATAGTCCTTAAAAGCGACGAGCGAAGCAAGCGCGGCGGGCCCGCGCGCCGCCAGCAGCGCCGCGGCCGGCGCGCGCCCCGCCGCGCTCAGCCACGCCGCCGCCGCGCGCATGGCCTCCAGCGCCACGCTCGTCGAGCTGTCGCTCACGCTCACGCTCACGCTTACGCTCTCCACGCTCGAGTCTGTCATTATGTTTCTATGTTTAATAACCATTTACTCCTTGGCACTCTGAATCATTTTACGTTTTTTTTTATATATATATATAATATGTATTATACAAGCACTATTGTTTTCATTCTCTTTTTAACAAAAAAAAATAAAATATATAGCAATAGCATTCTGTTGCCAAATAATTATTCTAAGGAATAATTTTAGAGTAGTATCTGGAAATTTGTAAATGCTTATGTTAACAACAAAAAAAAATTATAATGAGTTCAAACCCCACTAAGTTATTTTTTTTTTTAAATTACTAACCTTCTTCTAAAGCAATCATATCCATCAAAGCAGTTGGTGACAGAGGCCTAGTGTTGCGACTAAGAAGTTCTTCAAATGCATTCTCCAATTTTAATACTCCAGCATTGTATAGTTGATTCTGGATGTAGAGTTATATAGATGTTAATTATAAAAATTAAAAATATAATCATTAATAATAATAAAAATCATTCCATTACATAAATCCCTATTAAATATATAAAACTTCTCTCTCTCTTCCTTTTTCTAAAGTAAAATCAAATACAAAAATACAAGCAATAAAAACTTTATTATTTATAACTTTTTTTGAAATACAGTATGTATATTGTGTTACAACTTCACATTGGGCCGTGTGTTAAGTATCTAAACTCAACAATGCACTTTGCCCGATCAGAATGACTAATTAAAATAAATAGTTGGTAATCGAACATACACACATTACACATATCTCTACAAGTACACTGTTACATTGTTGCATTGCACCAAGATATACTTTGAACATAGCTAGCTAGCTTTGCTGTTAATTTTATATTCTTTCAATTGTTGTAATAATGTTAGCAAACATACTCACAATATTCTCTAATTCAACACTTTGAGGATTGTTCTTGTTGAAATAATTTTGTGCCTCTGCCAATTTATCAAGAGCCTAAAAACATAAAATTAAAATTCATTCAGCCTGCAGTTGGAGGATTGATAAAATACGAAATTATTGACATTATTCATTTAAATCAGATTTTACAAAAACCAACTAGAACTAAGTCTAATTCCATCTATCACTACTATGAACATACAAAACAGGTAAAATTGTACCCAATTATTCAATATTAAAATGGAAGCCTATATAATAAATTTAATATTAATGTTTAAAGTAACGTAACTAACCTCAAGGTAAATATTTAAAGATTCAGTTGTCCCAGTATGAGGTCCAGCCTGGATAAGATCTGCCAACTCTCTTGACACCATGTAGTAATTAATTACATGGTCTAAAGCTGTCACTGTTCCTTCCATATCTAGAATTATTAACAAAAATAAATATAAAATTCATTTTTTTTATTTTTTTGCTGTCTCTTTCCTTCTCAACTAGTTTCTACCTGTAATGTCACCTTTTCCCAAATGGAAATAGCTACCAACTGTTATACATATATATTCAAAGTGTCTGGTAACTGACATTGCAGGTACAGCAGGTTACAATAAACAATTACAATGTTATAATAAAACATAACACAAAAATATTTTTTTAATTTGAATCAGTAGTTCCTGAGTAAAAGGCATTCATCGAAACACTTTTCATCTTCATAATGTTACTAAATATAGAAAGAAAAATCTTACTTACTATGATGAATTTGCTGAAGTCTAGCAGTATCACCATACAAAGGCAGAACAGCAGTCTCCAACTGCTGGAGCCTTTGTTCACAAGCACCCAAAACATTGCACACATCATTGGCAAGCGATGAACTTTTCTTTGCTGCTGCTTTCAATTCTTGTATGTTCGTCATTTCCTGGTAAATTAAACAAATAACGCCCCCAATTTAAACTAAAGCATTAGATAATTTAAAAAATTAAAACGTGGATTATCCCACGAATAAATAAGCAACAAGGCATAAGATAAGACATGAAAATAAAACAATCACGTTATATAAATTAAATTTATAGAAAATCACCCTCTTGAGTTTCATTTCGATTTCGTATTTCTTCTCCACTGCATACATTTTGTAAAGTCTAGTACAAGTCTAGTTCTACTTATCACTTAACTTATAATAAATGTATCTGTACATATAAGAATAAAGGTACACGTTTTAAAACTAGCACATATTATTTTTTTATTTATTTCAATGAATATGTATAAAAACAAACTTAAAATTTTATTTTTCTTCTGTCAATTATTAAAATTTATTATGACAAGACAAAGCAAATTGACAGATGTTGATCTGGTGTTGACATATTAAAAAAAAAACTTGTTACTTTACTACAAATATTTTGAATATTATTCAATAATAAAATAGTCGAGTGTAGTAGAATATTCAGATAAAAAGGAAAAATACGTTTAAATATTTCATTTATTCTAGTCAATTGTGTAGTAAAATATATACATTTATCTTTTATAAGATTTTGAAGCGTGGCAGTTAGGTATACAATACGAATATATGAATGTATCCGATCTCATTTGTGATGACGTGACGTACAACGTCGAAACGTGGCTGACGTCCGCTGCTTTTACTTGTCACTCTTGTTCGACTCTTATTAGTGAAAATTGCGGCGTTGTTATTTGTGAGACAAATATTCAATACATCGCTATATTTTTGTGGCAGTAAATAATAAATATTTTACGGTATGTATCTGTGTAACTTCTTTAATTATTTAAATACTATATGTACCGTCAATTTAAAAATAATCAACTAAAAATAATTAAATTTTCAGAAAATGGACCAAATCGCCAAATTTGTTGAACCTGGTAAGCAATTTGCCAAGGACTCTATCAGATTAGTAAGAAGATGCACGAAACCAGACAGAAAGGGTAAGTTTCTTTGTATTTGGTTCAACAGGATTATTCTGGAAGAAAATCTTATTAGATTGATAATTGATTGTAAATAAGGCAGTTTGTGGACATAGACCATGTTTTAAGATTAGATGTTTCTATATTATATATCACGAAATCATTGTAAATATAGTTTTCATTTACAAATATGTATAAAAATAGATATAGTTGTCAAGTTGTTACAACAGCTGTCTTGGCACAAGTTAGATGCATTTTTATTATAATGTTTATACTTAGCACTATCCAATAAAGTATGATTTACATTATATAGGTACTCATTTTTTATAAATATTGGCTTAATAAAGTTAGGTTTTTAGAGTTCTAAACTAAATAGAAGAGAGCCTAAGTTCAAATTGTTCTCCACTTTCTGAATGAATTTGAAATATTGTCTGTCAAGTTTGGATATTGAATGATTAATTTCTCTAATATGGGATAGAACCAAAAACCATTGTTTAAAATTAGATACAACTGTATCTGTAGCTGGATAGCTTAATACTTTATAATACAACACATACAATGTATTTTAACGAAGAGAAGGACACTATTGTGGTTGTATTAAAGTACTTTATTATTATAAATATGAGAATTTACAATAAATACAAATACTCTTGAGCTCAAAACAGTACCTGAGACTTGAGACCCAAGTGTAGGTGGCATGTGCATTATACAAATGTACTAATTGCATTTACTGCTCCAGCTCAATATTGTTAATCAAAAATTATTTTTTTTCGACTTGGTTTTAATGCTGTTGACCTGGACTGGTATTGAAAGGATTACTGGGCAGGAGAATCAAAAATAAACTTTTATTACTTTTTTTACAATTTAGTTATAAAAAAGTTGCCTTTATCCAAATACAAATAGTGTTGCCATAGCATGTTAATAGAAATATACATATATATAGATGTATATTATTATCAGTAAATATAACAAGTTAACAATATTCATTTATAATTATATTTAATTATTGTCTTTTATCATTGCAGAATTCCAGAAGATTGCCATTGCAACAGCCATAGGTTTCTGCATCATGGGTTTCATTGGTTTCTTCGTCAAGCTCATACACATTCCTATCAACAACATTATTGTCGGTTCTTAAGACTAGTCTAGTATAGTTATATTGTTATCTATAAGCTCCCCCAATATCTAATTTAATTCTCACATTTCATCTTTCAACAAATTTTACTAGAATAAATTATTTTTTATTTCTAAACTGGTTTTATTATAATTTTATGATTTACCTATATACATATTAAATGATTAGATTTTAACCTATTTACCAAGTAGGTGCTTTAATTTACTTCACATCTCCTTGTGTATCCTTCAGTAAGATGTCCATACATTACTATTATATATTTATTTCATATTATTCTATAAACAATCTTGAGGCCAATCGTGGCGCAATGGCACAAAGTGTGACTGTAAAACCGACTGATTGTGGGTTCGAGTTCGAGGTTAGTGGGGACACTCAAGGAGTTGAAATATTTACTTAAATTTATATTTCCATTTTCTTCGCTCTGATGTCGAGGACAAGCGCGGCGTTGAGTTCTGCTACTCAACACGCAATGCCTCCAGCAGAAAGTGGGGAATGGAGCGTCTTAACACTAGGTACCCTCTGCCTACCCTGCAGTGTGCAGGACACAGCGTGAAGCTGATTTATTATTATTCTATAAACATATGCATGTTTATAATATGGTAATAACTCGACACTGCGCGTGTTGCTACGCCACCAACTAGACTAATTTTGCGAGAAAGACATTACACAAATATTCAATTCATCTTGAGCCATTTCAAACTGATTTCTGTAAAAGAATTTCTGTAATTGATTTCTGTGAGGATTTCTGTTATTTTTTAATAAGTCTTTTTTTTATCTAAAAGGTACTTCCCACGTCCTATTATAATTTGTTCCATTTTCGACAATGACACCATGAGAAAGTAAATAAGTCTTAAATTTGCATTAAGCATGTGCACGACAAATGGACGAATAACTCAATATCCCGCCAACCGATTTCAATGATTATTTTTTATTGGAAAGGATATCGGAAAGTAGGGAATGGAATCGGGTTCTCTCTGCCTACCCTGCTGTGTGCGTGTGTGTACTATATCCATAGTGTGAAGCTGATTTCATTTTTTAATAAATAATAAATTTAGGCCAGTCGTGGCGCAGTGGCACGAAGTGTGACTGTAAAACCAGTCGGTTGTGGGTTCGATCCCCACTCGAGGAGATAAATATTTGTTTAAATTTATATTTCCATTGCTTCGCTCGTGTCGAGGCTAAGCGTGGCGTTGAGTTCTACCACTCAACATGCAATGCCTCCAGAATTCGGCAGAAAGTGGGGAACGGAGTGTCTTAACAATAGGTTCCCTCTGCCTACCCTGCTGTGTGCGGGATACAGCGTGAAGTTGATTTAATTTTATTTAATTTGATTTGATTTTTCTTAAAATGAGTACAAAACTTGGTATTAAAACCGCTGCTTCAAATGAGGTATCAGATGAAAGGACTCTGGGTAAGATAAACTTGAATTTCAGCAAAAGCTACAATTTTTGTACGGAACCCTCGGTGGGCAGGCCCGACTCGCGCTTGTTGGTTTTGTCTTTATCCTGCCTGCATAAGCATCGCCGCGCTTTGCTTTGCCAGTATGGAAATAAATATTTTTTTTCATAATGCGTTTTTATTCTTAAGTTAAATATTAGAAAATGAAATATTCACAATTATGTTGATTTTATTCCTACGGAATATTTTAATAAAAAAACTTTCTTAGTAACAAAAAAAACAGCAGTTAATGTAACATATACTTTATTTAAATATAAAAAGACTATACTAATTAGCTAGACTTCTCCACAACGTGTATATAGTAGGCGGGATTCTGCACCGCATTCAGCGACTGGAAGTCCGCAAAGATGCGGTGTTTAGCTGCGCCGTCGAACGCTTCATCTAGCATGTTAGTGAAGCTGTCTAATCGGTGCGGGTAGTAACAGAGACGGAACTCGCTGGGGAAAAATATTGAGTTATGTTTTTTTTTATTTTATAGTCTATATATAGTGGATAGCTGAATTGGCAAACATAGAGAATAGATATGTACAAAAAAGTACAAAAATAAAAAAATATTAAATTAAAAAACACCGTATCAAAATCTGAACGTAGCGGTTTCGGCTTCCGTCCCTCACTTGACGCCAAATTTTAGAGGTACTATGTGACGAGTGGCGGAACACAAATAAGCCTCGTTACCAAAGCCAAAAAAAAAATAAAATATTTAATTCAAAAAGACACAACCCGTCGCGTATGAAGAAGCACAATTATGCCCCGGTACCACGCCTGGTCTTTTATCTGTACGTTCTTCCTATTTGTTTCTGTTTGTTGTTCGTAATGTTGCCTATATTCTGTGCAACACACCACATTTAATTATTTTTTTTATAAATTATCTTTTCAAAAATGTTCCTCTTTAATAATGTTTCACGTTATGATTTATCTTTTGATATACATTTACCTATGTCCATAGTGTATATTTACATTCAATTTATTCATATTTTCCATAGCTCAAAATATAAAATATATGACAAAACCATACCTCTTTTCGTTAACGGGGTCTTCATCGTCCGCTTCAATGCAGTAGTCGAGGGCCACCAGCTCGGGCTTGCCGCGCACTACTAGCACTGACGTCTTGATGTCGACGGGATACTTACACTGCAAAAATAATCATATTTTTATTAAATTATTTGCAAAAATTAGTAATTGACAAATAAAAACCTCCAACACCAAATGCTTTTAAAATTAAACAAACAACTTATAAAGAGCTGATAATCTTCAAAAAGATGAACATGATTTTTTTATTCTTGCCTAAAAACACTCTCGATTGAATCACCTTTCAAACAAAAAACAAGTGGTGCCTGGGTTTCCCATTCAAGGAAAAAAAAATTTAAGATTTTCATTTCCTTGCTCCAGAAACGAGGCAAAGTTCCGCCACTCATTATTGAGTGGAAGAATTCCGCGGAAAGTGAGTGGTGAACGGAAGTGGCTTAATAGGGACGGAGTGTTTTAACACTATATTCTCATGTTTACTCTCGTCTTCATAATAATAACTCCAAAGTGAATAAATCGTGCATATCTGTATCATTGAGTACAAATAATATGGATATGCATACAACCAAAAAAGATAATTAAAATTAATATGTTGTGGGTTTAATTAAGCCCTACTTGGAGGATGGGTATATGTTCAATAATTTTCATATGTGTTCCCTACGAGCCACTTAACACTACGTTTGAAACTTGTCTTCAGGTACTATATATATTATTGCAAATTAAATTTAATAAGTTACTAAAATATAATATAAAGTTATCATAACATGTTTTGAATACATTTGAATGAGATGATAAAAAAAATCTCGTATAAAAATATGTTATCGTATATTACATAGAACAAATATTATTTAATATAAGATAACTTGTTATTAATTTCAGACATCACTTCTGTAAACATGTGATAATAGAATATTATAAAATTATATTTTCTTTATTTTAGTACATGTGGCTATATTAGAAGACCACTATCATAATGTTAAAAATTTATTGGTTTTCATTAAAAGGCTAATTACCCCATATGTATGGAATAATACTTTAAAAATATAAAAATAACAGATATTATTTTTTAGATTTACTTAAAAATAAAAGAAATTAAAAAAATATATACCTAGGGATACTTATCGTCATCGTTTCCTTTTTTCACCTATAGATGCTATAATAGATATATAACCTATATTGTTTTTAGTGGCGACTGCTTTTCAACAGTGTAAGCTTCTGTTGATATTTGAAATTAGTATTCCACTGCGCCACAATGGCGTAAAATGTGTTTTTCATTAATCTCAAACAATTCTATTTTTCATAGATAAAATCAAACATAATATTAAAGGTACGTTGAGTGGTGGAACCCAACTCCGCTCTTTGTTCAGTTTCCAGAATTAGGATCGAACCCACTACCGCACGTTTACAGCGAGACACTGCCTCATTGGTCTACAACGATATTTACAATTAGCAAATATTAACAACGAATACTCACATTATAATAAATAGAATGTCCAGGGGTAGCTCCACTATTGATCATGGCGTCGTAATTCCTATGATCTATGAACAAAAGCCCACCGGGTTTCAGCATTTTGGCGAAATTTCTTAAGCACATTCTTTGTGTTCTTTGATCTTCGAATTCATCTAGTAAATGGGCGAAGGAATTTCCGAGACATATAACTGCATCGAAGGATGCACCCGGTTTGAATGAATTTACATCTTGTGGTAGTGTTTCCCAGCTAGCTTCTTCTATTACTGAAATGGTTATAAAATTGGTTTTACTTTCGATTTTGATTCATTTTTGTCTAAAAAAATTTCTGTTCTGTTCTTTTTATTATGCCGAGCGTGCCAGTTGAGCACAAAATCACTTCGCCAATGTCACGTTGAATGGAGAACACACAAGAGAGATTGTACGGTGAAACTAAAAAAAACCTTATGACAATGGTATTTTGAATCAAAATACGATAGTTGTCAGTTCAAATTGAAATTGAGATTAAGTAAAAAAAATAAGTATTGACATTTACGTCACAAAACATACAATTTACAAAGAAGAATATTTTCTCTCTTATACATCGGTATAAAAGATTAGATAACGTAAAAGTGGTTTCGTTTTTGTTTCCATAATAATAGCATTAAAAATAAATAAATAGTTACACACCCCATTCGTCGTATCTGTCATCTTTCCTTTTCTCCCATCTTGCCTTTAAAGCATGTTTTAACATTTTATCTGAGGCATCTATGGACACTACTTTGAAACCCTCGTCGAGTAACATCATTGAATCTATTCTGAAAAGTAAAACACTGTCAATAATAAGCAAATGCACAGCCTCTTACTAAACGCAAACGTTGTGGATTCGATTCTCATTTGAAGGAATTAATTGTTTTCATGAAGAAAGAAATTTGGGCGGTGTGAGGAACGAAGTATTTTAACACTAGATTCCTTCCATCTACCCTGCTACATGCGGTGTACAACTTATATTTTAACTACATGTACCTACGCCTCGAATGGCCTCTATTTTTTCCTATATTATAACTAAAAACATACTTCGAAACTTGAAATTTGAACGTACAACCCTAACATCATCAAATCTATCAACACCATACTTTAGTAACAAAAAAAATTATTAATATTAATAACAATAAGCGTTTAGTGATTAATTGCACTGATAAAAACATATTAAGAGTGTTTAAAAGTAAGAATGATAGGTTTCAGTTCATTTGTCAGATAAATAGTAATGTGAGGTCAGACGTGTATCACATGTTGCTACTTCAAACTATATCTAAAAAATATCAATATATATATATATATATATATCAAATATCTTTATTTGTATGATATATTATTTTGATTAGGTGAAGAGATTGTAGATGTAAATTAATTACATTAATTGAATTTTAACATTGTACTCATGGAAGTAGAGGGGCTAGTGAGGAAAATCGAAAATCATTCCCAAGTGACACCAGTCGTAACGCAGGGCACAAGCGTGTGAATATAAAAGCGACAGGTTGTTGGTTCGATTACCACTCGAGAAAATTTAATATTTCATATTTTTATTTCTTCGTTCTCGTAAAAAAGCAAAGCGAGTTCCATCACTCAATTCGCAATGGCTCCAGAATTCAGCGAAAAGTGGAAAACGGAAATGTCTTAATGGGAACGTAGTGTCTTTACACTAGGTTCTCAGGTTCTTTCTACTCTGCTATATGTGATACAGCGTGAAGCTATAAAAAATACCAAGTTAGAATTGAACCAATAACCATCACAAAGACACGTGATATACTTACTTACACTCAGGGTATATTAAGTTAACCTTATCACTAATATAGCCTCCTATACTATATATATAAGAGATATATAAAGCTGAAAAATTGTAGCATATTCTCAAAAGAACTTACCCAGTCCCGCAGGCTACATCCAACACACTAACACAGCCGTGTTTCCTTAACAGTCCTGACAGGAAGTCTCTGTAATTCTGAGTCCTTTCGTTGCTATCGCCGATATATTTCTTCCACACTCTCGCCGCTTTGCCATCTGCGTACTGATCCTTTACACCCTCCGAGGGTATACCTTGGGAACGCGAGTGAAATACCTTGTCGGCTGACATGGTTGACTGCAAATTAATAAATATTTGAATTAGAAATAAAAATTCGAAAGTTTTTTATATACGTATTATAATTTAAGTATAATTAAAGTGAGTATATATTTTTTAATTTTATCCGTCTCATACCTTTTAGGAATTGAAGATGGATCAAAGTGTTAAGATTTTTCGTTTTCATCTTGGTTAACATGTATTGCCCGAAAAAGATAAAAAAATATATCTCTAGTTACAGACTCTACTTAGTGTGCGCAATTAAATATGTAACAATGTTGATAATTATTATTTTTAAACTAAGTATGTACCAATGTTTCAAATATTTAAAAAAATATGAATACACATTTAGAAATAGTAAGTAAATTAATTGCTACAAAATTCTCAAATACGTATTTAGAAGTAAAGTATATATTTAGTACGCGCATATTTTTTTTTTTCACTATGTACAATTTTTTACAAATCTTTTTGGTTTTGCATGATAGTAACGTTTTAACCCAAATTTACTCTACACTATTATTAATTAATTCAATAAACTAAGGTTTTACACATGCTTTACTTCAAAAATATTTTCGATGTTTCATTGTACATTTTCCTCAATCTTTTCCACGAAATTGTTGGCTCAATTATGCTGACTTGCTTACTGCAAAAGTCTGAACACGTAATTTTTTCGTGCATAATTTAATATTATTTAATTTTAATTTTACACAAAATTTTTATTAATATATTATATTTACTTTTTAACATTTTTATTACGTTATATACATATGCGGTTATTAAATCGACAACGTACTACAAGTCTAGACTAAACGGGAGGAGCCAACGATATTCAAACTGCATTGCGGTTGTTACCTTTCCTAATTTTTATTACTTTTTTTCCGTAATAATTCTGAATATATTTTAGGTATACCGATATTTATTTAACTTTATTTTCTTATTTCAATTACAACTTATGACATTATTTTTTTTTTTTGATAAGACAGTCCAAAATCTATATACGAACATGTCTGGACTCCGCAGCAAAATTAGTTGATGTTGGCAAAAAAATAATTGGTTCACCGAACTTAACAGTTCGGTGAAATGATCATTACATCATCATTTGCTTTTATTTTATTGATAATATATTTTTACACTATATTTTTATACTTAGAGATATATAATTATTAAAATAAATTTAAATCAAAATAAATATTTTTTTATCTATACGTATATATAAGTAACGAGTATACGACAAATAATTTTATTTTCTTTTCTTTGCAATAGCACTTGAATTTTTATATTTTATAAAATACACTTGCATAAAAATAATAATTATTATAAATTAAAAATAATACAATAACTAATTATACAAAAAATGTATTCAGATATCACTTCAAAGGGTCTTCACCAAAACACTTTCGTTTCATTTTCGAAACAAAAAAACAATAAAAATCCATGTAAATTGATAAAATCACATTTAGTTATAACGTTTCAGTCACTTACAAACGTGTGAATGATGCAAGAGGCGCGTCGAGACGAGCCGCCACAGCTTCCGAGCCCGTACTGAGAGAGAATTTGATGCGAATGCTATATAAAATGCTTACTTTTAATATTGGTAAATATCGTGGCTTTGCTTGTTGTTAATAGTAAAAATTATAATAATATTAATTTGTTTGTTATATTTCATTAGGACATAAAAAGTATTGGAAAAGACTCTACATTTTATAGTTATTACCGTAATATAATATATTGAAAAATCTATATTTAATTTTGATTACATTTATATGTCATTTATCTTTTTAAACTAAATGATAGTTAAAATGTATATGACAATGAAAATTTAATTGGAAATTTTTTAAACGGCTATTAAAGGAGTTAACAATAAAAAAAATCTAGGATACATCAACTCTCTAAACAACCCTCTAAATAAGGAAAAATAAAAGATTGTTTTTTTCTTATTTTTGTGCAATGTACACACAAACATACTATTAAATTCTTTTATATATTAGCACTAATTCATCACACCAGTCAAATCGCTTGGTATCTTGTTTTCACGTGTGATGTAATATTGATGTTCCTTTCGTTATATTTCAACCGTTAATTTGAATTGAAAAATACAGTTTTGGAACCAATTTTTGACTTCATTTTATCTTAAATATTTTTCTTCGTACTTAACGCAGAAAAAAAAGAGATGAGATATCTTATTTTCCGCGTTGAAATTAAAATTTTACCTCACCTCACCTCAAAATTATTTGGTGGTAACCATTGTTCTACTCTTTCTCGTTCATAATTATAAAAAAAAAATAAAAAATAAAGTAAAATATATTGATGTAACAAATATTTTAGTATGATTTTTAATAAAGTACAAAATCGCTAATGTTATGTTCTTCGTGTCTCCTTTTCTACTAAATTAAAAAAAAATTGTTAATATGACATGTCATGGTGCAGCAGGAATATGGTTAAATTTAATTATGGTTTTTTATTATTTTTTTTAGCTTCACGTTGTATCCCGCATGTAGCAGGGTAAGCAGAAGGAAATTAGGAACCTAACATTCAACGCCGCGCAATGCCTCGTTACCAATGCGAGGAAATAAAAATATTAAATATTACATTTGTACAACCTGTCGAGTTTACACGTTTCGCCCCAGCGCCACGACTGGTGTCGTAGTTGAGGTTTTTTTTTATTTAGCGCTATTTATATTAAAGCGTTTTCCCGATTTTATTAGGCAATTGCACCCAACGCGCATATTATTTGCTCCAACTTTTTTATGTAATACTTTTGAATATTAACATCATCAACTAGATGAAAATCTTGTACTTCTATCTAAAAAGAGAAGTACTTATCTATCCTATAGGCTGTTATACTGCTATCAATATATTTTTATTATTCAAGTAAAAGTAACGACGTCATCGTGACGCAGCTGAGGTATGTTTGAGCACAATGATTGTAGGTTCGAGTCCCACTCAATTTTAAAACATTACCTAATACTTTTCTAAGACCAGTCGTGGCGCAGATTCACAAGCTTGCGACTGTAAATGTGACAAGTTGTGGGTTCGATTTCCATTGGAGGAAATAAAATATTTAATATTTTCAAAGCGCGGCGTTGAGTTCCGCCACTCAACACACAATGCCTCCAGAATTCGGCGAAAAGTGGGGACCGGAAATGTCTCAATGGGAACGAAGAGTCTTAACACTGTTCACACATTCACTATGCCTACCCTACTATGGGCGGGATACAGGTGAAACTAAAAAAAACAGCTTCACGCTGTATCCCGCACACAGCAGGGTAGGCAGAGGGAACCTAGTGTTAAGACACTCCGTTCCCCACTTTCTGCCGAATTTTGAAGGCATTGCGTGTTGAGTGGCGGAACTCAACGCCGCCCTTTTGCCTCGTCACTAGAGTGAAGAAATGGAAATATAAATTTAAATAAATATTTGATTTCCTCGAGTGGGGATCGAACCCACAACCGTCGCGTTACAGTCACACCCTTGTGCCTCTGGGCCACGACGGATAATGCAATATATTTTTATTTACTAACTACAATGACTTTCAAATTTACCACTGGCCTTGATTGTTTTTCCTCACCTACTACGTCATGACATCGATATAGTTGTTATAGTTGCCTTGTCATCAAACTTGCGTTTTATCTTAATATTAAAAGTTGAATCATAAGTTATTTGTTTGCATCATTCTATGCGTTTTAATAAGTAATATATAATTATGTACGCTTGTTCAATAACAATCCTACTTATTAGCAGCCTAGGACTAGGATCCCGTCATGGCACAGCGTCTGACTGTAAACGGAATGTCTTAAAGCTAGTCCGCTGTCCTATATATGATATATGCAGGATAAAGTATGGTGAAGCTAAAAATATGAACGTCTTATTTGAGGCTTATAAAAATATAAACGTCATATTTGAGACTTATAAAGCGTACTTACTTCGAACTAGTACGGTTCTTAGATACCGAGCTGAAATCGAACCTACAATCATCTTATGGTTAGTATAGTTAAAAAATTACCCAAGGCACTACAATAGCGTTGTTTCTATATATAGCCTGGTAATTTTCTTTATATATAAATATTACATAGAATAAAAATGCAGTAGAGGAATGAATGTACCTTTTACTAAATATTGTTCTCTATTTTGAGGCATTCGTCATTTTCCTTATAAAACTTATAGTACCCTAGTGTCCATTCAGCAAAAAACATCGACATTTATATTAATAATAGTGACGTAACGAATTATCCGGTTCAAAACGGTTTCCGAACGTTATCAGGAGAGTTTAAACAAACATCGGTACATATTGACATAAACGTGACCTGCTATCACTAGATATTAATGTAAGATCTTCATAAAATACAAATTATTATTAATTTATTATTTCATCATTAAGTTGCAGAACCTAACGCGATGTTCATTTTCATTATCCAAAAATGTCAGTTAAAAAAAAATCAGTTACACAGGACTATGTTATCATAAAAAAAATATTTTAGAGATAGTATGTATTAAATTTTATTCTTCAAATCTTATGTCTAATGTACAAATGTATTTGGAAGAAAATACCTTAAATTACTGAATAGATTAAAATAACCATAACTGTATTAAATAAAACTAGATTATTTAGAACTTCTATTATAAAATTTTGTTTACTTTGTTAGTCAATAGTTAATATTGTTTAAAACGATGTACATTTATGAAAGATGACTCAACAGTTAATATTAAGTTAACCCTAAGAATAAAAAAAAATCAAAAACATTGTCAACTCGTCAGGTTTTTAGGTATTTTCAATTTTTGTTTATATGAGATACAATACATTTAAAATTATTAAAGTGTTTTTCCGCTCTTAGGAAAGAAAAATACTTTTTTAGAATTATATAAAAAAATAAAGTAGCGGGATTTAAACCGGTGAGAGGCGCGTTCGTTGGCTTAGAGAGTAAACCTGCTAACAGCCTATTAAGCAAATTATCAGGAGACAAAAAGTTAAAAAAAACTATAATATATATGTACTAAAAGTATATGTGTATTATCAGTATTTTACTATGTTCTCGATTTTCAGTAGAATTCTGGAGGTATTGCGTGTTAATTGGCGTAACTCAACGCAGGGCTTTGCCTCGACACCAGAGCGTAGAAATTAAAATATAAATTTAAATAAATAAATGCCTCCAGAAAATAGAGAACAGAGTATCTTAAGACTATCCTGCTGCGTGCGAGATGTCGCGGGGAGCTAATTTAACAAGATCATACAATTCCGTAAATTGATTTGTATTCTCTACCTTAGCGAAAACAATAAACGGATTTAGCAGATTCACACTCTAAGCTTACGATATAGTATATATATTTAATGCAAAAAAATATGTTTACCTATAAGCTATCAACATAATTTATATGTTATTGTAAAAATTGTTATTTTTAACCAAATTTAAAATCTAACTTAGGACTAAAGATTAATTTCAAAATTATTTATAATACATACCCAAAAATAGACAATATATAAAAAAAAACAAATAAAATATGGCCTATTCCATATATAAAAAAAACTATAATTGTATACTTTTTTTTATTTAAATCCCGGCTCCAACATCTGACGCATCAATACCAAGCATAGCTAAATCATCCAACTCCTCTTTATTCTTACTTGATTGAGCCAGAGTCACTTGAGTCACTGGGACACTATTACTGGCACTGGCTGTTGTGGGCACATCACTATTACTAGTATTAATTGTAATCACATCACTATCTGTTGCTGATGTCTGGTTTTGATTTTTCTTATTATTATTATTATTATGTTTTTGGTTTCTATTTTTCCTTTGATTTCCACTAACAATAGGTACATGTGTATCATATAGCTGAGGTCTTGGTTGAAATAAGGGATTATTCATATCAAAGCCCATCATCATAGGCGGTGGGTTACCCAAAATGCTTAACTGAGGGAACGGTTGCATTACACCCCCTAGACCTAGCCCGGGGAATGAAGGAAGACTTTGGAAGAGCTCTTGCTCAGCTGCCTTCACTTCCGATGGGAAGATTATGTCTAGGGCATCCTGGAAGTCCTTTGGTAGGGCAGCGGGGGGAGCTGTGGTAGATGTGTGTGGCGGGGGAGGGGGGAGGAATGCGTGCTGGAGTGGTAGGGCTGGTAGAAGTAGCGGGGGAGGTATTTCGGCTTGTTGTCTTTCCAACTGTGCTGCGGCTATCTTTTGTTTGAATTCTGCTACCTATGAAATAAAAAAGTTAAAAAGTTATAGCTCTAATTAAATTATAAATATGAAAGTTTTAAAATAAATATCGAAAAATGTGAAAGTCAAAATTTATATAATATTTGTACATTATGCAATCATAATTCTTTTTGGATATACAGATCTATAACCAAAAAAATTTCTTTTCATATCTTTAATTGAAATATTTTTTTAATCTTCATATTTTACTTCATACCACAGAAAGAGTGTAAAATACACGTTGCTATAGTAACGTGTATGTCACTCAAACAAACGTAAATATTTTAAAACATGTGGTAGGTCCTTCTCTATATAAATTATAGCTGTGTCAAATTTCATATACCTCCGTTTGCAAAAAATTTGTAAAAAGGGATATAAAGTTTTTGCTTCATTCAGACAGTAAATTAGGCCAGAAGTTATCTAAGGTAAGGTAAAGTAAGCTTACAAGCTTAATTTTAAATAGTTCCGTTTCGTTTTCGAGCAGACAAATGACAACAATGAATCCAGATCCACATTAGTGCCAGTCACGCTTCATTCTCAATCAGATGTCATTCTATTAAAATATTCTTATATAAAAATTATTAAATGTGTGATTGGACCGGAACTTAAACGGAACCGGAACTAGTATGAATCCTCTTATTTCTTCTCATATAAGAATATTTTACCTGACTGCGAACGGACCTAGAACACAAACGTGATTATATTGACCATGGCCGTAACTATAGTAAGGCGTGGCTAGTATGAATCCGCCCTATATTAGGCTCGAGTCCAAAATGTACCTTCTTTTGTATCTCAGCGTCCATTTCTTCTCGTCTTTTCTTACTAGCAGGATCATCTTCCGCTTTCTTCTGAGCTTCATCTTTTTTCTGTTCATCTGGTTTGTTGGTGGTTTTAGCCAAGTTCTTGTATACGGGCATTTTCCCTAAACAATAAAGTAGCATAATAAAATAAAAAACCTGATTGCTCTATATTTGTTAAGTTCAAAATTGCATGGATTTGATCTCCACTTACTACTTACACTGTTAAAATTATTTTTTATTTCTTCGGTTTGGTGGGAAAAGCACAGCGTTAAGTTACGCCAAATAACACGCAATGTCTCGAAATAATTGGACGATGCGTGGGGGACGCAGTATCTTAGCACTAGGTTCGGTTTACCCTCTTATTTCTTTTTTTTTACGTGTTGAGTGGCGGAATACATCGCCGCGCTTTTACGTCGGTACCAGAGGGAAGCAATGAAAATGTTAATAAATAGTAATTCATTCCCCCGACTGGGAATCGAACCCACGACCGTCGCGTTGCAGTCACAAGCTTGTGCCCCTGCGCCAGGACGGCTTCAATGCTTATGAGGGATATAAAAACAAATAATACAAGTTTTGCTTACCAATAAATGGCATTTTGCGTATATCAGGCTTTTTAGCGTCTTGCCGTTGCGGGCTTCTGCGGTTTGAGTCATCACGTCGCTCGTCACGTTCCTCACGTCTATCATCACGCTCATCACGTCTATCATCACGCTCATCACGCCTCTCGTCACGTCTCTCATCACGTCTGTCATCACGCTCATCACGCCTGTCGTCACGTCGCTCATCACGTCGACGTGAACCTTCACGCCGTTCTCGTTCCCGCCCTTCACGCCCGCGTGGTTCGCGACGTTCTTGGTCTCTATAAAAGTAGAAAATTATTTAAGTGTAATCTGTAGGATTACATAAATGTAATGGGGTTAACCGCGGCGTTGAGTTCTGCCAATCAACCTCTAACCTTTTTTTTACGGGGGGAAATCCTCATGGACTGCCTCCGCATGGGGAAAGACGGAGGGGCGTGCCGGACTCTTACCGGCTAAACCCACCCCGGTGTCACCTCGCACGTGAGCGCGGGGCCGCGGGAGTCCACATTCATCCGCAGCCCCTCACTAGTGCTGGCCGGGTCTGTCCAGGCCTCGTCTCCTGCGCGGGTTAGCGAGGTGGTGAGTTAACTCGTGCATCGTCTCAGAGGCGCGCGCCGACACCCGCGCGTACCTATGACACGGGTCTATCGAATAGGGGGCGAGGACTTCCCCAAGTCCCTCGCCCCTAGACCCATTCATGGGGGCCGGAAAAGGGCGTTGTCCGCCCTTCTCCTGCGCCCTGTGCGTCTTATGCGGCCAGAAAAGGGAATCAAGATCTCCCTCTCCCTTTCTGCAGTTTCCTTCTTGGACATCACGTCCTCGCAGGACGCCACCGCGTCCCAAGACTCTACGCTACCAACCATCCTCCGCACTACGGCAGGCAGCGACAGATCGCCCCCTACTTCATCTGTGAGGACACGGCGCTGCTCCTCCCAAGCTATACACTCGGCTAGCGTGTATTGCGCCGTGTCTTCCCCGCAATGGAAATCAACCTCTAACCTAACCTAACCGTCTTACTGGAAATGGAGTGTCTTAAGTTATAATATACTATAAAAAATAACATAAATAATGTACCTGGCGCGTTGTTTTGAAGCGGATATGCGTTCACGTTCGCTGGAACGACGCGAACCGTCTAACTTAATCCTGTTTCGTAAAAAACATACATATTAGTTTTTAAAAATGGTGGTAATTTAATAAATACTACTACTATATCAAATATTTTTATTTAGCTTCACGCTGTATCCCCCATATAGCAGGGTAGGCAGAGAGAGCCTCGATACCAGAGAGAAGAAATTAACATATTAAATATTTTAATAATTTAATCTTTAAAATAATACTTCTTACTAAAGCTTTTATCTGCCATTTTAGATTTAAATATTTTCTATACTGTAATATGCTAGGCAAACATGTTTTATCATGATTACATTATAAAAGCACGCAGAGCAATTCCGAAGTAACTCACTTATAAGAACAACAGTCAAGGTATGTATATACATATAATAACCTGGTTTTAATGTTATCCAGTAATTTCCTATCATTATCGTTGAGTCTCTCCATCTGTATGGATGACATCCACTCGTTCAACTTGTCATCTGAACCATACTTTTTGTTTTTCTTATCTGTAACAATAAAATTATAGAATAAATATTATTTTAGATTGTATAAATCATATTTAAAAAGATGATTTATTGAAAACTAATATTAGAATATTGTTTTAGAAACATCATAATCATATAGCCACTGTGCATTGTCAACAAGCAATGTCACGAAATTGTACGTAAAGTGTTCAACAAAGTGCTTCAAAACTAGGTTTCCCTGCTTACCCTGCTATATGCGGGATACATTGCCAATCTAATAAATCCAAAAGATATACTTATCATAGTATATAATTACTAACTTTTCTTCTTCTTCTTATATTCACTCTCCGACGCGCTCGAACTACTAGAACTGCTGCTACTACTACTCCTTTTCCTTTTACTCTTCTTCTTCTTATCCCTCTTCTTCTTGTTGTCGGAATATGGAAGATCTTCCTTCAAAGTTGTATGGAAGCCATCTTTATTGAATGTAATTGTATGTGCGGCGTATTGTGGAACGTCCTCGGTCTTGCCTTTGTTTGCTCGGGCCTTTTCAAATGCTTTCTGTCTGTCCGACATCCAATCGGTTTCCCAGTGGGGATTTTGTTCTACAAAGTTCTGGAAAGAATGAGATAAAAAATAAATTTTGGTGGTACACTACTTAAGTGAGAATGTTTTAAAATGTTTACATATTTTTTTTAAACTTCACGATGTATCCCGCATATACGGTAGGTAGAGGACACCCAGAGTTACTCCATTTTCCACTTTCCACCAATTTTCGAGGCATTGGGTTTCAATTAAAGTTGATAATAACATTATGAAATTAAAAAAATACAAAAAATATTCGAAAAATTACGAAATTGATAATCGTAATTTAAATGTTTTCTTATCGGAATCAAATATCATCATATGTACAATTAAGACATGTATAAACAGATATAAAAATAAATAAATAACAACATACAGTATAGTTCTTAGAATGCGAGACGGACTTCAGATGGGCGGACGCACAATGCAAGTCGCCGATGAACTGGTCGCACAACTTGCAGTACCACGCCGTCGACGGCACGAAGAACTGTAGACCTGTAATATATATATATACATTATATATATATATATTGTTNTAGAAACGTGAAATTTGGACAGATGTTTATTTTCATAATCTGGACATCCACTAAGAAGGGATTTTGAAAAATTTTAATAGGGGTTGAGAGTTTGTATGGATTTTTTTTTAAATCGGCACCGATTTTTATAAAATTTGAAATTCAGCTCTTAAAAATATTTAATTTAACACGTGTTTCTTGGTTTTTTAGAGTTCACCCCTAAGTGTGCAAATAAGCGGGCGAAGCTGCGCGCGTCCACTAGTATATATAATAATATTTAAATAATATTATATTGTGTGTAACGTAAAAAGTATGAGGGTTCCCTAAAGGCCATGTGTGCACCCGCACGGGTTGATGACAGTGGACGCCAACTGCCACTAGTGAAAGAAAAACCAGAAGAAGATGCAGAAATCGTAGTGTTTGGCGTTCCATTCTCTCTGGCTATTTCCTAGCGACAAAGCGTGAAACTAAATATATGAGTGAAAGTAGTGAATTATTTATTGCTAGTATTTAATTGATTGATGAAAATAAAAATGTGATTTAATTTGGTGAAACATAAAAAAACAAGTGACATTTATAAGAATAAAAAAATATAAATTCCGAAAATGTTTTATTGAATTTTTCAACACTTTTCAAAAATATAAAAAGAAAACTTCTAGTTAATGTGTTGTTCAAGTTTATTTTTCACTTACCTTGTGTACACAATAATGAAACAGAACGTTTTACTTTACTTAATCCTATTTACATAAGCAGAGTTTAAATAAAGTATCTCTCAATAACTATGTTGCCTACTTCATAATTAATATTTTTGTAGGGTAGGCGGCAGGGGGGAACTGGGAACTTAGTGTTAAGACACTCCGTTCCCATTAAGACCCTTCCGTTCCTTACTTTCCACTGAATTCTGGAGTTATTGTGTGGTGTGTATGTAACATTGGTGGTGGAACATAATATGTACAAAACATTGTGCGATGAGAAAATGAAAATACAAAATAATCCATTCGCACGAGAAATCAAACTTACAACCGTCACTACGGCAGCATCAATAATTAAGGTAAGTACAGTCAACACGTACCTCTGATGGGCGTGCGCTTGGTGGGCGCGGCGGCGTAGCTGGGGAAGCCCTCGTTGACGCCCGACACCGAGTGCCACGGCGCCTCCATGTGCGCCGCCGCCATCCTACACACACACACACATATGTATTAAATACATTTCTAACATTTTCTCATATGCAACTAGATTAGACTAGACTGGACTAGACAGCTTCACAATGTATATCGCTCCGCTATCTCCGCAATCGATATACGTAAGAGACACTGACGGTACTCAACGCTGCACTTTGTCGGACTAGTACGAAGAAATGATAAAAAAAAATATACCGTATAAAAATAGACCCATGGACGCACAACCGTTGCGTTCCCGTCTACGCGATAACCTAAAATAAGAGTAAAATACATCGATCGAACAAGAGTTTACTGTTCGACATTCACGACTTGCCGTCGTTGCGTTCTGACTGGCAAAACGGAATATTTCTCCACACTCAGTATTCCTATTAAATACCTATAAATCAAGTAACTTAAAATATTTTTTATTATTTCATAAGGTAAAATTAAAATAAAAACACGCGTAAACAATTAAAGTATAGTCGAGGTCAAATTAAAACGGCCATTTTTCTTATTTTAAAAGGCTTCACCGCAAAACAAAGCTGTATACTCATTATGTGGATTAGGAGTACTTTAATCCAAAGTAAATATTTAAAATGTTATTTAGCAATATTAAGAATAGTATTTTTAAGCAAAAAATATAATTAATAAAGTTTGATTGGTTTTTTTTTTATATCTTTTGTTAACAAAATTCTTTTTACTTCTCATTATATATAAAATTATAAATCCATACTAAAACTATGTAAAATATCAAAATTTCCCAAAAAAAAATGTTTTATTGTAAATTTATTATACAAACAGCCACGATCAATAAAATCAGCAGATAGAAGTTAGTGTCAAGATACTTCACCTCCCTCCCCCCTAATTTTGAGACACAATGCGTTGAGTGGAGGAACTCAACGCTGTGATTAATTTAATTTACCATAAAAACACTCACTTGTGATGCGAAGGAGAATGCAAATGGTTAAGGTAGTCCTTGGCGGTTGGCGGGAACTCGTTGCACACACGACACCAATGCATTTCCGGATCGTAGTACACATAGTTGAATTTCTTTCCAGACGGAGACCTATAATATGTATTTTATTAACACTTATATTTAATTAATATAAAACACAAATAAAAAAAGTATTAAAATAAAATTGAATAAAACACTAAAACGCGCACTGATAGCGTTCTTCTGTTAAAATAATGTAATTTTAAAGAAAGAAAAAAAAAAGCACCGCGTAATAAAAAATACGAGTAGTTCCGGTAACTTGGAAAGACTGAAACTAATTAAATAGCGCAATGGCTACTATAGTTTAAACACTGAAACTAATCAATAACATCAACAGCAGGATAATAAAACAACATGACTTGTTAATAATATATTTTAATTATTTTTATTTACATGCTTACATTTTATTACAGTATTCTTATAATTAAAAATATATTTACAATATTTTATAAAAAAAATAATGACAATAATATTTGATACAAGTTCAAAAATAATCATAATAAAAAATACAGCAATTATTATCAATAAAGCATTACAATTAGCTTAAAATAAATTGGTACACCATTTTAAGAAATACACGTAAATGATCCTTTTTGTTTCATCGAGGTTTCCTGTAGCCCTGTGATGATTAAGTTCCATTTCACCATACAAAATATAAAATATAAAAAAATAAAATTCAAAATATTTTAATATATATATATACATTACAAATGTATTGTATATAATATTATTTTAAAAAAGCTAAATAATTGAAATAATTTAAGCATCATACCTGGATTTTCGCCGGGAACTTCTATCAGCCGAATCATCAGATTCAACAACCTCCTGAGCCTCCTCACCAATGATCCCGTTCAACATGTCCACTACATTATTAATAGTCTTCAATTTATTCTGGATCTCCAACTATACATATGCAAAGGCAAAAATATGCAGTTAGCTTTTAAGACCTTGTTTAAGGTATCGTAAGGCTTAGTACAAACTAAGTAATTAAATTTCACAGCTACAACACAATTAAAAATAAATTTAGTATAAATTAAAATAGATTTCACTAGACCAAACCTGTAATTTTGTGTTTTCTTTTAAAAATCTTTTTGTATCTGGACTTGGTGATCTCTTGGCGTCACCTCGTAGTTCATTTCGTTGGTCTTTTAAGGTGTCGAGTTCCTTTTTCAAAATTCCCGCTTTTTTAATGTAGTCTTCTCTTTGCTTTGATAGCGCTGCCTTTTGGTGACGCATTTCTGTTTCAATGGCAGCTGTGCAAAAAGTATGCAATTATGCATATATTCAACTCTTATTTAAGCATAATATATCTTAACTAAAGAAAAAAATAAACATATTTACCATTTTTTAATTATTTAAGTTATATATCACTTTATAATTAAATAATAGCATGTAGCAAATTTCAAGTTTCTATTTTGGCCAAGAAAAAGTAAAAATAATAACAATTAGAAAATTTCTATGTACATGATTATAATTTTACAATTCCGATGCGAAGATTGACTGCTTACACTCTACAGCTAAATCTGAAAATAATACTAAAATGCAAGTACTCAAAATCACCTTAAGCCAAATATATTTATTATGAAGCAACAAACTTTTAATACCTCAATATTTTATAATATTTGTATCAAATTCTTTGTATTTATCATAAAGCAGATTAATTATAAAAGCATTTAAAATTTAATGAATATAACAAATTTTACATATATGTTTTTTAATATGCACATTATTGTTAAACTATTATAAATATTTTAGTTGTAATTTTTACCAAAATTGTACATAGCTTAGGGAAACAGTGAAAAGACAAAGATAATGTTCTTTTTTCATTTTATATTAGTCTAGTTAAGAAAAAATCAAATCACTTCTGTATTTTAACTGTCTTCACTAACATATATACAATAATAATTTATATACAATAAATTTCAATATTAGATTACATTCATTCAATAGTAAATAAATACATATGATGCAAAGTGTTAGTGACGTGAAGAAAATTTTAGCAATGAAATGTTACAAATTATATTTGCTGTAAACAATAACTACATAACATAATTAAGATCATGCTTGGCACATTACCATTTTATCCCTTTAAAAAATCAGGATGTAAAACAAACACTGCCTGAAAAGAAATTATTAAAATTTCAACATAATAAAATATATTGTTACCTTCTTTTTTAATTTGTTCTTCAACATTGTAGACTGGTGGGGCCGGTGGAGGCGGTAGGGACATTTGATTCCAGTTCCCCATGTCAGGTGGATGTGGTGTTTGTACTACAGGAGGAAAATCGTTGTAGATGCCTGAATACGATTGATAGTTTCCACTGTAACTACCACCCTGAATAAAAAAAATAAGTTATTTATGTTTCACAATAAGATATAAATGTTACAGCTAAAATAGAAATGCCCAATAATTATTGTAATACATTACTTCTTGTGAAAATTGAGATCCTGGAGGTGCAGAAAATCCATCTTGCATTTGATTATCCCAGAGTTCACTCGGCTCAGGCAGCTTCGATATCTCGCTTAGTATATTTTCATCAAGTAAGTCCTTGTCGTGCTTGCGCGGTGTGCGGCTTCTACGTTTACTATCTCTACGCGGTGGACTCCGGCTTCGTTTCCTTGATAAAGACCGCCGCTTTTCATACTCCCTTCTATAATCTAAGCGTTCCCGATCTCGATTCCAATCACGATCGCGATCACGTTCCCGATCTCTCTCTCGGTCATAATATCCTTTACGGCCATACTCATGTGACATTATTAAGGCCTTTTCCCTTGATTTATACGATAGCTTAGATATAAAATTTCTAACCAAATAAAAATGGATTCCAAAACCAAAGCTAAGCCGCACAGTGCACTGGCATTGACACTTGACAGTATACGTAACAGATTATAAATATAATATAATATAGCCGGATATTTCATTATCAAATTTTGAAATGTATTTGGATGAAATGTTTTTATTTACGGTATTAACGATCGATGTATATAAAGTCTATTAATTAAATAGAACACATATGTGTTTTATTATATAGGAATACTTTGCAATTTTTTTTAATATGATATAATTTTTAATACATATATGAAATAAAGATGAAATATCAAGAAAAGACAAAGGTATTTGAAAGAAATGAAAAAAGGACGGAATGCAAGATCAGTGTAAGTATTAGAACAAGTGAAAATACTTCCCAAACATACCACTTCATTCAAAGTGGTATATTTGGGAAGTATTTTCAGCAGAGATGAAAAATAAGAGATGAGTGCGGAAAGGCGTACTGCTGCCGGTAGCAGGGTTAACGGTGCGTTAGCTGCATTGATGAGACGGCGAAACGTCAGCACAGCTGCACGTTTGGCCGTACACAATATAGTGTTGGTACCGACGCTGTTATACGGCAGTGATACGTGGGTATTACAGAAGAAGATTGAAAGAAAGATGAATGCTGTGGAGATGCGATCTCTTCGTATGATATGCGGATTCAGCTTAGATGATCGAATCCGCAATGGAGATACACAGAATGGCAGGTACTAGCGAGGATATAATATTGAAAGAAAATAGCACATGATTAGCTGCTAACGATAACAATTTATTATCATAATTACATTCATAAACACTATAATTAAATCTACTACAATATCTCTAGTCAGGTATTTAAGGTACGCGCGACTTAAAGATCATCTACTGTAATGTTATTTAAAAATATTGCTGGTGCATTAAATTCTTGACTCATTCCGTGCCGTATCCAGGCGCGCTTGGGCAGGCATCAGGACGAGATAGTTTGCGAAATAAAATATTACCATAAAATAAAAGTAGTAGGCAGAATAAAAACGTTATATTATATTTTTTTCTAAAACTTTGTATCATATATCTGTAAATGGACATCTGTGAGAACAAAGCTGTGATAACAAAAGTTGTTCCTATTAAAGAAGACCTGTCCAATGACATATGTTTTATTGCTATTGGGTGGTGGTCCCAATATGCCCTTTGTCCTTAGGTTAAAATAAAAATATAATATTTATGTAACATAATTTTGTCATTATCTCTTATTGAAAATTAAATTGAGTGAGATTAATCATTAAAATACGAGACCCTTTTTATTTTTGCCATCTACATTTTATCTTATATTTGCTTAAATATAATATAAAGCGCTTAAATTAAGTTGGCCCTCAAACGTATGTATATATTTTGAATTAATGTTTTACATATAAGTCGTAATAAATAGTACACAAGGCGAATCTTGGCTTAAATATTTACTTATAATCTAAACATACAACAAAAATATAGCTCATCCCACGTGCAAGAGATGTGAAAAAAAAACTATGGCATTTATCAATTTAATAGAATCCAAAACAATCATTTTCAGTCATTCAGTTGGTCTGTGCCTCAGTTTTTTTTTGGTTGTGCGTTTTTGCAGGCTAATTTCAGAAACGGCTTTGACAAACATTTAAAGCTATGATGAGCTATTATGAGATGAATTATAATTTTACGGAATTCTTTAAATTTAGTTTCCCACACAGAAATCAAGAATTAATAAAAATCAATTTATATATAACTTATTAAAAAAACTTTAACAAATATAATTAAAAAAAAAGAAGAATATCAAAACAATAGTAAATTTAAACTCAATTTTCCATTTAAGTAGAAAAAGCTTTAAGCGAGTAGGGAAGTTAATAGCAAATTAAAGATACATACACACGTTAGAAAGCCTAAAACATATAATTAGCTTGAATTCAGCTTTAATAATGATGACTATAATTTAAATGTTGTAAGAAAATAATCTCTCATCGCTTCCTAAACACTAATTTGTTTCAGAACAGCCGATTGATATTGACAAACAAAATTTGAAATGATGAAACCGTTAAGGCATTAGTTAAACCAACTGTATCGTGATTTCAGCATCTTTAGCACTTACCTTCAACTTTGTGTACATTGGTTTGGTTCTGTTTAAGGAAGTCGGTGGAGACGGGTCGTTGGACTTCGGCGGGGAAGCAAAACTACGACGGCTGAATGACAGACAGCCATTGTCGCGTGGTCGTAGAGTGTAGACCACGCATGCGCGGGATAGTACTAAACGGCGCGAAAATAATATTTTGAACGTCAACCTTTACGTATATAGATGAAATAAAATTAAATGTAATATTGTTAAATTATTTTTAAATTCGTGATTGTGTTGGATAAATCAACGGAACAGCAAAATGAAATATAAGGTATGTTTTTTTTTAAATTGTGGGTAGTGGTATTTTTTATTACAAAATGTAGTATTTATATTTGTTAAAAAATTTTCACTGTATTAATTGGCAGATAATATTTTAAAATATCCTTATAAATTGCTGTAAATTTGAAATTCACCAGTAACCAATACTTATAACTTATAATGGTACTATTAAAATAGTTTAAGAATTAATTATCAATAAAAGATGAGTTTTATAAAAGAAGGTAGGCATTTGAATTGATCTCAGTAATTATTATCTAAGAACTGTACGCAGAACCTTGACGGTGGGTCTTCAAGCACGTAAAATCATAACCAAGTACACAAAATATTCGTTTTTGTTTGCCTTTATATAGTTTCTCAAATAAATGTAAAAAATAAATAAAAAAAACACTTTGTGACCCAAATTAATTTTTAATAAAAACTTAAAAACGCTTATCACAAAAAACACTACTGCACTACGTTATTTTAATTATAATTTCAAGAAATCGATGTAAATAATGACGGCACTTATTACGGATTAATTTTCATCACAGCAGTATTGAGACAATACAGTCAAATATTTAGGAACATGCCTTTAATAATATTGTAACAATGGCCGTTTTGTTTATCTTCCTAGTGTGGGTATTTTGGGCAGCATAGTCGAGGTATCGGTTACTTTCACCAAATAAATATGTTGTGTAAATTTTTATTTTTGGAATGAAAATTGTAATAATGTAATTATATATTTAAATCAGCTTCACGCTGTATCCCGCACACAGCAGGGTAGGCAGAGGGAACCTAGTGTTAAGACACTCCGTTCCCCACTTTTTGCTGAATTCTGGAGGCATTGCGTGTTGAGCGGCATAACTCAACGCCGCGCTTAACTTCGACACCAGAGCGAAGAAATGGAAATATAAATTTCATTTCCTCGAGTGGAGATCGAACCCACAACCAGTAGGTTTTACAGTCGCACCTCGTACCGCAGCGCCACGACTGGCCTCTCTGGATTATATATTTTTTAAATAATTATCTATTACATAATTAAAATAAATTAAAAAGCAACAGCGAAATTTACATTCGCTTAATTTCTTTTATCTAAAAATTAACAAAACTGTTAATATTATATCTATATCTATTACTTATTTAGAAAACGTATAAAAATTTGAACGCAGCGGGACTGATCGTACTTATTTAGAAAACGTATAACATAAATAAGTTGTAACAAGCGTATAAAAATTTCGACGTAGCTTGGCGAGAACGCATGGCTTAGTGGTCAGAGCGCCTGGTCGGTTTCCAGGAGGCGCGGGTTCGAGTCCCGCTGCGTTCAAATTTTTATACGTTTTCTAAATAAGTATTTTTCTTTCCTAAGTGTGGAATAACACTTTAAAAATGTTTAAAAATCTATATCTATTTTTAAAAAAGTCGCACATTTAAATGAATACAAAATAATGTATCAAGGTAGAATATATTTATATTAATTTGGATTGTTAAAATTCTAATGCGTCCTTTTTTTTAATTGCTTATGTCAACAGCTCAATATTTATTTTTATCTTTTTAAAGTGTTATTCCATACTTACATAAAGTGCATACTTTAAATCTTTTCTAGTCCTACTTTTATTTCATTTATTTATAAATTACAAATTAAACTGTAAATTGTCATTTGTAAACTCGTAAAATAAAACAGTCAGATCAAGCTCATGATATACATGTGAATTTTGTTCAATTCAGATAAATAAACAAATGAATACTAGGTACTATTTTAGTTTTTTACTGTAATAATAGTCCATGACAATTGCCATTTATTATTTTTTTTTAATTCAAAGCATTTTTCTGCTTCACGCATAGCAAGAGAAACTTAGTGTTAAGACACTCCGTTTCACACTTTCCGCCGAATTCTAGAGGCATTGCCTATTTATTGAGTGAGAAATTAAAATTTTATAAAATATTTCATTGCCTCGAATGGGAATCGATCCCTAACTTTGAGAATCAATTATACAACGGAATATCTAACAATACTGTAAATGATTGGGTCATAGATATATCCAAGTTCTATGTTAAAGAAGTTGTATATTAAATATATATAATTTCTACTTCAATGTAGTATGATAATATTGATTTTACGACGATTTTATTGTTGGATCAGTAAATATTATTAATAATATATTCTTTATTAATCGGTAGATCCATTTTATTTTACACTTAATGTGAATAAGTCTTTCACACTTAGAAAAGAAAACTATTTCTTAATAAGTAAGTTACCTATCTATACCTATGTAACTAATCGAATAAAAAAAGTAGATATACGCATTTTAAATGTATTTTTCTTTCCGAAGTATGGAAGAACTCCATAAAATTGTTAAGAATATGATTAGTGCGAAAACTTGTAAAAATCTATCAACAGACTTACAGAGATGCTAACAATGTAAATAAGTTGCTACAGCTTAGTAATCAGAGAGCTTGGATAGTGAATAATAGGCACAGATTCAAATCCTTTTACTTTTATGTGTTGTCTAAAAAAATACGTTTTACCTTTTCTATAATAAAAAACTTGGCTAAATGTGAAATAACACATTAAAAATGGAAAAAATAACTTCACTGCCAATTTTTGTGATTGTTGTGTGTAAATAATTTTATGAATAGATTTTTCTTTTGAATATAATATTTTAGAGGATGTTGTGGCGTAGCGTTGTAGTGTTTGACTGTAAACGATAGTTGTGGGTTTAGTCCCCACACTGGATGAATTTTCATTATTGCGCTCTGTCAAGACAAAACATAGCGTTTAAACAAAACAAAAAAGAGTATAATTTAAATCTTATAATTTACATTTACTCACTAGACATATCGTAACGCTACGGGATTATCAGCTTCAGCTTCAGCTTCACGCTGTATCCCACAGACCAGAGCAAAGAAATGAAAATATAAAAATGTAAATAAATATTTCATTTCCTCGAGTGGGGATCGAACCCACAACTAGTCGATTTTACAGTCACACTTTGTGCCCCTGCGCCACGACTGGTCTCAACGGGAAGTTACGGGAGTAACTTTTCCGTTAACAAAATAATGAATAAAATATGAATTGTAACAAACGACCAAGATGTCTAAAATAGAAAAAAAGTTTTAATTGACAATAAAACAATAAGCCAAACGTTATTTAAAAACTCTAAGCACAGCTATTATTAGTTTATCAAAAATTAATCTCATATACACTATAAAGCAATGTCGAAGTTCATATACATACGCCTACAGAGTAACTGTTCGTTCCTTTTGCGATGAGGCTTTATGACTGGCCTAGTGAGTAACCGTTACTTTTGCTTGGCACATAAAAATTCCATACAATGCCCCGTAAGGCTTAACCAAAAGTGGGTTTAGTTCAAATATCTTTAGTTTACAGAAATGTGCGGTATTGACATTTTTATTTTACGTAAAATAAAATACGTAAAATTATTTTTAAAAATACTATATAATAATATATAATATAGTACCTAGTTTATGAAGATTTAAAAGTAAATATTATATCGATTACGTTGGTAAATATTATATCGATTTACGGGTTATTTAAGCAGTTTTTTCACATTAACTTTTAAGTAAAATCAAAAGTATAACAATTTTATAAGCGGAAAAATATAATTTACTGAGCTTTCTCAAAGTACTGAGCTTTCTTTCCCTTTCTCTACATCTAAATTCACCTGAAAAATATAACATTGTTGTCCATGGTTACCTTAAAATAAAAATAATTACAAGTATTCGGTTTTTTTGAATTAATAAAAAAAAATCTGCGCTTAATTTCATATAATTGAGCTTTCAAAGTTCAATAAATTATAATATGACGTCTAAATTCCCCTGAAAAATATAAGATTACTTTAAAATAATTACAAGTGTTCCTTTATTTGGAATAATAAAAAAAAACAGCGCTTAATGTCTATTCCAAATATTTTTTCTGTACGTATTATTTGTACGATAAAGCAAAATGTCAAAAGTTTTTTTACAAAAACGTTTTTTCTTTAAGCTCAAAAAAAACAATTTAATAAGGTAACAGTAACAGTGACATCCCTAACTGTAATTTATTATAGTAACAAAGCTAAAACAATACGATATCCATATTGCGTTTGTGTACAGTGTTTGTCTATCATGCGTGTTTCCTAGATGATAACTCGTCAGCTTGAACTGGGTTAAAGTTGCAAAAACGTATAGCATGAATGTACTTATGAATACGTAAGAAATATTTAAGAGAACTGCTTTCGACATAGGAAATATAATCAAAGAGAATTTAGTGTTAAGGCACACTGTTCTCCGCATTTCTCCCAATAAATATAAATTTCAAAAAAATGCATGTTAATTGGCGATATCCAACGACACGAAAGCATAGCTATATTATACAAAATTTATGTGTCTCAAAATTTCTATTTAAAGGTCCACGATCGCTTCTTTTTTTCAAGACCTTTTATGTGGAAACCATTATCTCTAAAAAAGTGAGCATTGACAATTATAACAAATAATTAATCAGCCCACTGTATCCCGGACACAGCAGGGTATGCAAAGGGAGCCTAGTGTTAAGACACTCCGTTCCCCACTTTCCGACTAAATATACGAATATGAATTAGTATCTATATTATCAGTAAGCCACGATGGCCACCTTATTTTACCCGATATTTCCAACACTTGTTAGTAGCCAGTTTCTAGCAAATTACACACGATATAATCGGAAATATAATTTTATTTTATCTCTATGGAATAATATCCAATAGCAAAAATCAACTTACTATGGAAAATATATTTCAGTGTAAAAATAATTATGAATCCCTTGCGGTTGCACACGTGTTTAATCTAATAAATAATATCCTTACTTTGTATTTAAAAATAATATAATATAACAAGTATTATTTATTATACACACATAATTTGATATCTTGGAAGCTATTAACTAGATATATTCACCAAGAGTATGTTGTGGATATGTATAATTAGTATCACGTTTCGGTATAAAACAACAATTAAGCATTTAGTAAAAACTCCTTTCAAAATTTTTAAACATTTTTAAAGTGTTATTCCACACTCAGGAAAGAAAAATACTTATTTAGAAAACATATAACTCCTTTCAATTCCTTCAAGAATTTGTTATCTTTAACCGTACATATATATTTTTACTTATCTTCACTTACATATGTCTAACATTCAACAAAGTTGAGAATCAGTGTCAAGACACTTTTGGCTTATTTTAGTGATTGATGATTGATGAAATCCCAAATTTAATTTAAAGCAAGCAGCAGTTATTTTGAAGATGCTTCCCTAAGCCCTATCACCCTATTCCACAAAAATATAAATACAATATAGTTTAGTTAGTTAATACAATTTAGTTATAAAGGCTTTTACAAAGTTGAATAATATAGAGTAGTGGTGGCATTTAAGTGAACTTTCATAGAGTAACTTCCATTATTGAAGCAATACATTTTGGAAAATTTCTCAAAAAACTTAAACAACAACCAAATAACAGTTAAATTCTTAAAGCACGAAGTAAAAGCTCGTGGCCTTGTTTTAAGGATGCGCACGTCACACCTAAGCACCAATTGCAATATAGTCTATAATGGTATGTATAAACTATGCATCTTCAATTGCCTGCACTTATAACTTAGGTACTTGTATCTATTATAAGTAGTTAACTGGCTGTTCTAAAGTTTTGATTTAATGGGCTGCCATATTTCAAAATGTAAATCAATTTCAAAACATATTTGTTTCAAGTCATTTGCTATATACATATAAATAAATTTCTTAAACAATTATAAAGTGTTATTTCACACTTAGGAAAGAAATATAAAAATTTCGACGCAGCTTGATGAGAACGTATGACTTAGCGGTCAGAGCGCTTGAACGAGAGAGAGAGGCGCGGGTTCAAATCTTGCTACGTTAAAATTTTTATACGTTTTCTAAAAAGTAAATAAATTTATTTGAAGAAAATTTCTTAAATAAAAATATTAGATTTTTACTCTGTGGAATGATGATGATGTAAAACTAGTGTGGTGCAGGAAGAATTATATTCTCTTAATGAACTGTAAAGGTGGAATTTGGGAGACGAGTAAGATAACAAAATTTTAACTCAAGTTATTCTGCTATATATTATATTGTGCTATACTTGTGGAGTGGCGGATGTCTATCCGTCATAAAATCCTTTTGTTTCTATTTGCTGAATGTGATTTTTGGTCTGTTTACGGCCCTGAGTGCATACGGTCATTATTATAAAAGAATAGAGCTGTCGGGAAATTAAACAATAATTTTGAATGCCTGAACTAAATATCCCTAACTTTATAATAAATTATAATGTGAAAAAATGTCTAAACTATAAAGTGAAAAAAAAATGATAAAATTAAAAGTGTGAAGCTGAAAAAATAAATGTATGAATTTCTTCATAGTGCCATAGTGTTTGATTGTATACTGTAGTAACAGGTTTTTTTAAAAAATAACATTTTAAAGTTTTAACATACCCACCTAAAGCGTGGTTTATCTTCAATTTTCGATGATTAAGATCGTAAAAAACAAACTTTTTTCTCAAAAAAGAAACTATAATACTATTTTATATCTTACAATTTAATTCAATGTAAACGAAGCTGTATCAGAATATGATAGAAACTTAAAGTGATTTAGTAATTATAATGATTTATTCGCCATTACGACAATAGCAACCGATACAGTCAAGTGAAGATGCTTCTTGAATCACATCTACACAAGTATGCCGACATTTTGTTCCGTGTTGTCATTTAATTGCATCGATTAATCGAGTATGCATAGATAGAAGGAAATACTAATACGTCAGACTGTAAACACGATGATTGTGAGTTCGATTTCTACTCAAAATAATGATTTATTTTCATTTACGCACTCTTTCTGTACTCTGGTAATAACAAGCGGTGGTCTCAAGTTAAACCACTGGAGGTTTTTTTTTCTAAAAAGTATGTCGTTGCGAAATACCATAATTTGTGGTAAAATTTTTACTGCGGAGTTTATAAAATAAAAGAAAAACTCAAAAGAAAATTTAAAATGTTCTTAGTATAATAGTGTAACTTTCATTGAGATGATTGATTTAAGTGAGCAAAAAAATAGCTTTTTTTCCCACATCTATCAAATTGCATTTAGAAAATTCTTTATAAAATCATATTGCAAATAGCCCAAGGTTGGCGTTTCACAAGCGATTCGTGTGACAAATCTAACGATGATCGGCTTCAGATTCACTTAAGCGTTATAATATTAGTATTGAAAAAATATTTCTCTAAAAAAAGATTTCTTACCAATATAGAAAAGAAATATTTCAACCTTTTTATATTGTTATTCCACACTTAGGAACGAAAAACACTTTATTGAGAGAACGTATAAAAATTAGAACATTGGAACACGCCCCTTGGAAACCGTCCCGCTCCTCTTGGACGGTTTCCAAGACACGTGGGTTCAAATACCGCTACGTTCATTTTTTTATACATTTTCTATATAAATAAGATACAAATAGTAAGGTTACGATCCATTGCACCTACTGCGATGATTGCGGTCCATTTTGACACTGTAATTACGCGAATATCAAAATTTTATGATTATGTAAGTCACTCGCCCTACTATATGCGAGATACAACGTGGAGTTGAAAAAAGAAAAAAAATATTTAATATTTTTTTATACGAATCTCATTGAACTCTGTCTCGATAGTAGTGAGTTCAAATTTAATTCGTTCAAACTTTATTTAGATTAGAACACTTTCGTTGCTAGTCTCATTGAATAAAGCAAGGCGTTTTGTCGCTCTAAAGCCCGCTTTCCACCGCTAAAAAGAAATGAGTGGACTTAGGCGAAACGGACACTCTTTAAATAAAATATATAATATTTACACTTCCATTTTTTTATAATCACTTCCGCTCCGCTCCGTTAAACTGAGCGAGTTCATATCAACTCTTTCTGCTCGTTCGGTACTTCCGGTCCAATTATTTATTGGTGAAAATTCAAGTATGAACTTTACTCTTGCGAGGTCAACGTAGTCCTTAATGGGTCCGCTCCTACTCTGCGATGGAAACCGAGTTCATATAATGTCATTATATTATCTCTGGCTATTTGTCTAAAAAGATTTTAGTTACTACACACACAGTCATCTATTTTAAACTAAAAAAGCTTGTATGATTTTACCGTTACTGACAATTAGAACTGAGTTTCTTTGCTACTAAAGTAGTGTCTAGGGCACTACTGTATTATTTTTGTTACTCAGTGCATTTTAAAGAACATACAATTATTTATTAGAGCTACCGTTAAATCTGCTGTAGGTACTCTTAAGACAGTAAACAACTATTAAAAAGTTTAAGGTTATGTTTTGATAACGTCTTTCTTCTATATTGATGTTCTAAAATGGCGAATTTATTATACCGCTTTTTCACATTAGATTGTTATTATTTTTTTGCATATTTCCTAAAATAATAAACGTAAAATATATAAAGCTCGAAATTTATTTTAAGTTACAGCGTAATTCGATGCATATTATAATACCCAGGATATTATAATATGCATTTATAATATCCAAAACAAAAAAAGGGAAAGTCTGATGTCACAAACAATTTTATTCTCTCACGATCGAAAAGGAAACTAACTGGCTGCCGTGTGCTATAAAATGGTCCCACGTTATTTTATACGAAAGTAAAATTAGGAATGAAATCGCAAGTACTTCGCGTCGTTAAAGTAGCCATTGAAATATGTTAGCAGTAATTGAGTCCTTTTATGTTTGAAGAAATGTCGCGAGCCACAAAATTTTTCATCTTTAAGTCGTACAAGGAATTATTATTGTACAATATATTTTTTTCAAATGTCATATACATTTTTTATCAATTATCAATTTTGTGGACTTTAACTTTTTTTAAACATTTTTAAAGTGTTATTCCACACTTAGGAAAGAAAAATACTTATTTAGAAAACGTATAAAAATTTGAACGCAGCGGGACTCGAACCCGCGCCTCCTGGAAACCGACCAGGCGCTCTGACCACTAAGCCATGCGTTCTCGCCAAGCTNGGGTAGCGGAAATTTGTAAAAATCTCCCTACAGAGATGCTAACAACATAAATAAGTTGTAACAAGCGTATAAAAATTTCGACGTAGCTTGGCGAGAACGCATGGCTTAGTGGTCAGAGCGCCTGGTCGGTTTCCAGGAGGCGCGGGTTCGAGTCCCGCTGCGTTCAAATTTTTATACGTTTTCTAAATAAGGACTTTAACTTTTTTTTTTGGCAAATAGCACTTGTACCCGTTTCTGTAGGAACTTCGAGAAATTATCCTTTACATTTCGTAATCTGAAACTAGGCATGTAAGTAACATGACAGGCAGTCAACATCGCTCACAGATTGTTATTATGCAATACAAAATATAAATTCTATTAAAATATTGAGTTTTTACGAGAGAGAGATACATACAAAAAAAAATATTGTACAAGTAATAAATCACTATAGAATCTTACACTACATGCTCTCTCATCCAAGTTTTTTATTCTCGCTGGTCTTCTAATTCTTAGCGTATTTTATTTTAATTTAATTTTTTATATACCCTGTCTTTACTAATTGTAAATCTTGAATATTTTTCTGTAAGTAATAAGAACAATATTCAAGATATGAAAATATTTAATACATTTTTTTTACCAAATGATCTTTAATAATACTATGTACAACCAAATACTTCTTAACTGATATACGATAGTGTTTCGTGCTAGTCGAAAGTAAAGCTTATATCTTATTACTTAGTGTTCATTTACAAAAACATTACTTAACAATGTCACAATTGTATTGAATTGAATTGAGATATTTTGGTGTAGTGTGATGCGTTATTTCCTTTCGAATCTATTCGGGTCTTGGCAGAAAACAAAAAGAATAAAGTGATAGAAGTGGAACAATGTGGCAAGTGCAACACATTGCGGACAGAGCAATATGACATAACAGTCTGGTGCTAAATAAATGTTAAAGAACCGATGGAATCTGACTACATACATACATATCTGATTTGTTTAGTTTTTTAATATAAAATATATGTTTTTTTTTGGAAAATAAGGAATTTATTTTGCATTCGTGATTTTTTTTTAGTTTAGTCCCGAGGGAACCTGAGAACCTAGTGTTAAGACACTCCGTTTTCCATCGAGACACTTCCGTATCGACTTCCCGCCAAATTCTCGATGCCTTGAACTTTTCCAAGCGGGCCGCGAACTAACAGCCATCGCGTTTTGACAATAAGACGCTGTCCCACTGCCCCATGATGACATCTCTAACTTTATTTCATACATACGATCACATATCCTGATTTGTCACTTCTTTATTATTTTTTATATTTCATACATATCTCTGAATTAATTTTCATATCATATCATTTAGATACGAAATGAACATAAGTATTTTTATTTGCTTTATCTTGTACATCCATTGTTTAAGTACAATGCATCTGATGTCATTGCCGACGTTGTATCATCGCTAATTGCCGTCACGCATTAAATATTATATAATTGAGATTTTTTACCCCAAATTTGTACAAAAGGAAGTATTTTTACCTATAGTACCGGTCGCCTGTGGTATAATAACGTAACGTAAATAAATATAAAGGTTTGATTCAATATCTTAAATTAAAGTAACAGAAGCGAAAGAAGATGAAGAGAAGTGTGTGACCGTAAACTGTCGCATTCAGATACTCTGGTTTTTCATTTCTTCTTCTGGTGTCGATGCAAAGCGCGGCGATGAGTTCCGCCACTGAACACGCAATGCTACCAGAATTCGGCGCAAAGTAGGGAACGGAAGTGTCTTTATGGAAACGAGGTTCCCTCCGCCTACTGTGCTATGTGCTAAAATAATATTATAAGAAAAACACATACTCATTCCTATTATATTATAGAAATATCTCGCCTGGCCCTATTAACATTGTCATAAGTGAAAATCAGCAATTTTACAGGAAAGGCCCTCACAGCTCAATCCGAAAATGCTCAATCTGAAAATAAAACTGACAGGCTATCTATTAGAAAAATAAGAATTGTCTATATAATAATATATCTGATAGACAAAGCGCGGCGTTCAGTTCCGCCATTCAACACGCAATATAGGAAAAAGTTGGACGGAAAGTGGGGAACGGGCGGTTTTAACTTCCTCTACCCGTTCGTTCGTTCCCTCCACTTATGACAGAAAATGCGTAAAACTGCATTTTTTAAATATAAATTTAGAAATAAGAACAAAAATCATTTTTAATAAATGCTTCTGTCTAGTGCTATATTCGTGTCGAAAAGTAATTAATTTATATAGAAGTGATGTAAATTTTTTTATTAATACAATATCTGTTACAGAATTTGCTACCGGTATTCTAGATTTCTAAATTCACGCACTTCCTTCCAACGAGGCTATCGTGGCGCAGTGAGAAAGCGTCTTGATGTAAAAGCGACAGTTATATGTTCGATCCTCACTCGGGCAAATGAATTAAGGATTAAGAAAGCGGTGTTGGGTTTCGCCACCTAAAGCGCAATGTTTCGGGTTAAAAGGGAATAAGTAACGGAGTGTCTTGATACTTCTCTTTGCCACCCCGCTTTTTGTGTTCACTTGCTTTTTTGTGTTCACAGAAAAGTGACACTCCTTTCTCTTCTTTATGTTCTTCGTATTTTTGACCCATATTTAATATTTCATATTCTAAAGTGGTTTGTATCAACTTTCATTGTCGGAGTCACTTTCGCTTATCCACTGTCATCTATCTACCTTGAGTCGACGTGCTGCTGGCCGTCCTAACAGTGCTTATAATAAAATCGTAATGGATCAGTGTCTATATATGGAAGATGTATAAGAAAAATATTATTAGTAGCATTTAGACACAAACAAATATTTTTAAAATGTCTGTTTGTCTGTACACGCTAATCTCAGAAACGGCTTTGACAAGCGTCCCTTAACATTTAATAAAATAAATAAATCAGCTTCACGCTATATCCCGCACACAGCAGGGTAGGCAGAGGGAACCTAGTGTTACGACACTCCGTTCCCCAATTTCCACCGAACTCGTTTTTTTTGTCATTTCGCGTAACTCAACACCGCGCTTTGCCTCGACACACTATGGATAATGGTAGAACAACGGCAGATCAAAATTCATTTTTACTAAAGTCATCCCTGACGCACTTTTTATTTTTTTTTAAATAGTATAATAGTGGACCTTTAATGTAATGAATTATTTTTTCGTGAAATACATTTGGAATATATTTTTTTTTATTGTGAGAAATTGTAATACGTAAGAATGTCTATTTCAGGTTGTTCGCATCGATATTTTAAACTTAATTTCCTTAAAAAAAATGTGCAAATAGGTATAAAGTGTTATATATTTTTAAAAAGCCTATAGTATGTAGATTTTAAAACAATTATTATATTGTGGATTTTGTGACTATATTCCTATAAAAAATATTAACAATAAGTGAAGAGAAAAAAGGTACGTGTTTAAAGTTCATCGAGACTTTTGACAGTTGCCGACGTCTACCGACGCGTTACATTTGATGTTATTTATGAATATCTGGACTATAAAACAACATCAAATGTAACGCGTCGGTAGACGTCGGTAACTGTCAAAAGTCTCGATGAACTTTAA